>DWDX01000417.1:0-27500 GCA_018245675.1 Agara michaeli
TAGCACGGAGGAGTCGACACCGAACATCTAACAGACATGGTGTTACGGGAATTTTACATATATGAGATTAAGTTATTGTACCATTATTTTAATTGAACCATGACAACGCGTGGACCGATCTGCTAGTTTTTAATACTTACAACAGACAGTTGTAGAAAGGAGTCATGCTGCAGTACCTCGCTAGCATTCCTGTCGAGGAAATTGTAACAGTAGTCCATCAGCGCATTCAGACCATACAACCTGCAACAAATTATACAGAGCTGGCATGATAGACATTCAGACTCCTAAAAATCATCCATCTGGTCTGCACTAGATGGATCTACTCCTATATAGATTTTGATACAGTGATGTGTCTATCTGATAATTACTACAACACCAATCATCTGTTGGTCCAGTGGTTGGATGACCTGACTGCTAAGCCTAGGCTTGTGTGTTTGATTCCCAAATATGCCCAATTTTGTATGATTACCATGAGGATTTGTTTCCTGGGTATGAAATTATCTCAGCATTTATGTGTAATTTATCAGCTGTCCGGTACCCATAGTACAGGCTCTGCCTAGTTTGGTATCAGGTAATGGTGTGTGAAGATATCCCAAGATATTATTATTGTTAATTAAATCACTGTGTGAATGTTACATAGGTCAAAGTCATACCGAGCAGCATCAAGCACAGCACAGACATTCCTGAGGGCGAGCACTTGACGCAAGTAGTCCGAGATGGCAGTCTCCAGCTCCTGGAAGTTGAACTGGTGCGCCAAACCCAGCATGTCCAGCACCGTGTCCTCTCGAAGCAGGGAAAGACCCATATGACCTATGGAATAAAGTTACTTGGTTTACAGTACATTTTGTGACTTTCTTCTGTTTGTCAAATGTCCATATCATTTCTGTATGTTACCTATTAACAAGATTTAATGCTATAATTTGTTTTTATTATAACGGTAACGAGCTGTTTGGAAATAAACAACAAACAAATACCTAAGAGAAGGAAACAAAAAGTTCAAACATGTATGTTATCCTCAAAAATTAGGTAAACAATGTTGGTCAAATTTCAACTACTGGGTGAACACTACTTAAAATCGAAAACTACCTTCATTTTGTGAAACTTTTATTATTGTTGTCGTACATATTATTTTGTCTATACGTATAGTGCTTTTACTTGGAACAATAACTTACCGGAATAGACATATCGCAAGAGGGCTTTGAAGGCTTGTAAGGGCGCCTGCAACTCTACCTCCGACTGGAATAGAACAAACAAACCGTTTTCAAACAACACAATATTGTATATGCAGCTTTCGTACTAGGTATGCACTTGACCACAAGCCCATCTGTTTCTAGCTGAGCAGCCGGTGATATAGCATGTTTGCCTAGACAGAGCATAAATACTTTGGTCGGTAATGATTCCAAGACTTTATTTATCCAGCATTCAAGTTGTAATAACACAAGAATATTGGCCAACATTTTCAGAAACAGACACCCTGTATAGGATGTAATTATTTTATGAACATTTTTTATGTTTTATTTTCAAACTTCAACTAATATACATACAACTATAATAGGAATTCTGTTAGTACTCATACTTGATTTGTCTCTCTCATTCCCCCATACAACAACGCCCGGAAGTAGTCACTACTGGCAGCGAGGATGACTTTGTGTGCAGGGATGCGTTGCCCCTCCACAATGAGAGTCACATCTGAGTACTCCGAGGATAGACATAGGGACCCTATGTGCTCGGAGAGGTGACCTAATAACAACACAATAATGGTGAATCTGTTCATTCACTTTAGTTCATAATAATGTATTTGTTTATGAAAAGTTAACGATGTTACATCGTTAATGACAGATTATATAGGTAGTAAGAAGTGAGGTTACATTTAAATGCCTAATAAAGTCTACTAATATCTTGGTCTTAGTCTGCCATAGCATCCATTCCTTGGCCAATCTCATTCAACTTATTGAAAATTTCAAATTAAGATTATCAACATTACTTTGGAATAGCTTGTCCTATTTCACAAATTAATTGATAAGTACATTATCTGAACAATGAAAACACATAATTGAAATAAATAAAACATGTTATAAGAATATTTTCATAAAGACTTTGCTTCCATAACATAATTGAAACTTACTTTAACATAATTGGCACGTGAAAAGAAATAATCGGTGCTGATAAAGAATATTCCATGTGTGAAAATAAATTACTGCTACTGAAAGTAAATTTGAAACAATACACAAAAATTTACACATAAAAACTTACTGATATGCTCGATGTCTCCAACCCTGGAGCTGGAGCTGGTGTTCACGGACATGTACGTGTGTTGGCTGCTCATGATGCACTTGGAGCATCACACCGACCACACTAAAACAACCGAGCACTTCTAAATCAATCAATACCCAAAGTACTTCTTAAAAAATATTTACTAAGCTCTGTGATATAGACTACTACTACTCAGCACGTATCTCCCCACTGCTGCCCAAAGACCAACCATTTGTCATGGGACTGTTTTCGGCATTATACTGCAATGTAATAATAGTACTTGCATATCCACGTTGCTAATTAGTTACACAATACTAGATAAGCCATTCCTTTCTTAACTCCTTGCCTCTGAAGGCTTTTATTGTGTGGTATACTGTTTTTTACCGCACCAAATTAGATTTTGCAATTATTACAAAAAAATATTTAATAGTATGAAAACTTTGGAAAATAATTTAATTTGAGAATTATTTAAGAAATAAAGTGATAAATTGTCATTATTTTACCCAATCCAGCAAATTTTAATCAACCTTATCATATTATCATATATAATAATTGTATAAATAAGTGTATTGCACGATTTTGTCGATCACATTGACCACATTCACATTCGAGCCGCATGGAGTTCGCAATTTCCTTTTGCGTCGTACGTGGAACACGACTTTCAATATAAAACCAGTTTATTTTTTATTACTCTTTTTAATAAGCGCAATATGTCTCGAACAATAGTCATTTCGTGAAAATCGCATTTACCTATCGTGTTTACGAAACAACGCTATACCAAAACACAACAATGAACAGCAATGTTTACTTTGAGAGCACCATTTCTAACACAATCTCACCATTCGAAGCGTGAGGAACAAGGTGACATTGAAAATACTCATTATAACATAATAATAAAGCAATAAGCCACGAAAATGAATACAGTTTTGTACAAAATATCTTTTTAAAGCTCTCTGCCGACCCGTGCCAATGTTATTACCACGTTATTATAACGTGCCAATATTATCTCCGGAGTGGAAAAAAGGGAAAACCTTGTATATCTTGTAATACCTTATTTAAAGTTTCAGCATCATATTATAACGTGCTAATCGTTATAAAACAGATATAATGTTCGGACCTTTAATATACGCAATACACAATTATTTACGATCGTGTCTACTTTTTAGTAGACTCTCTCACTTTTTATATCCAACAAAATTTGACTGAAATAAAATTGATGACATTATCTTGACAGCTTTGCTTGGATGGATTGTGCGGTCCACTAGACACTTGGGCCGACCCATTTGTAAATCATGTTCTACTAGCTTTGTTATTGTATTTATTAACAATCAACTTCAAGAATTTTTTACAACAGGCCAAAAAGCAATTTTTTTCATTATTTTTATTTTGTAAATCGAATAAAATACATATGAAAGACTTTCGCTAGTCACTTTCCATAATTCCCACAAAGTTACCAAAGTAACTTTTAAATGTAACAAGCAACTTAATTTCCTTTATTTAATATTGTTTGTATTCAATAATTTAATTTATAGATGTATGAATCTTAAAGATTACAACCAATTTTCACGTTTTTATTGATTTAAAATGTAATATCAGATAATCCAAAATATATGTTCATTTTCATATCCCAAGATTTAGTGCATTATTTCGACTTTCTCAATTACTTCTAATAACCACTAATAATCATTATATACCACATACCATTTTGCATACCGGAGCTCCAACTGCGGGGTTTGAACTTCATGTAAAATGTAATTATCCTTACACACAAGTATGCTGAGATTATTTCGTAAATTTACATCTGTTAAAAATGAAATTTATTTCAAAATAGTTGCTTTTTGTTAAATGCGTAATACTTTCATATTTATACGGTACTAGCTGTGCCCGCAACTTCGTCCGCGTTTGAATTTAAGTAAAATCTAAGAAGATTCATGCAAACTTTCATTCCCTATTTTATTCCCTTAGAGGTGTAATTTATCAAAATCCTTTCTTAGGGGATGCCTATGTCATAGTAGCTTTATGCATGTAGTCTCAGCCCGATCGGTCTTAAATTGACAAAGTTTCAAACTTCACCCTCCCATTCCACTTAGGGGTTGAATTTCATAAAATCCCGTCTTAGTGAGCACTTACGTCCTTAAAATAACCCGCATGCAAAATTTGCAAAAAAACTCCTAGCACTTGTAGTTTCTGAGATTTCGTGATGAGCGAGTAAGTGAGTGACCTTTCGCTTTTATATATATATAGATAGGATACTTAGATAAAGGACAGTTTCTTAAAATTTGTGATGTTTGTTCCCTCTGATGTTCGAAACGATTTTTATGTTCCTTTGACTGTCAAATAGCTGATATTATAAGGAGTAACTACAAGATAGACATCTCATTTATGTTCCTTTGACTGACAAATAGCTGATATTATAAGGAGTAACTACAAGATAGACATCTCATTTATAAGTAAGTAAATTATTATTATTACATCATAATCGTTACAAAGCCGGTGCAGGCCGCAGTTTTAAATACGAATACTTAGAAACAGAAACAACAACAGAATATTTTCGACATTTTTATTAAATTACAGAACAACAGTTTAGAATAATAGTCTGTGCCAGTGATAATGGCACCTTTCTTAGCACTAGAAGTGTGTAAAAACTTACATTAATAAACTAACGAACTTTGTACACGGCCACTGCAAAAATAGTGTAGTGACCTTTACAAACAGGTCTATTTACAGGTCTAACAAAATATTTAGAATTTCGATTTCAAAAAAATTCTCGACATATTAGTTTCGTAAACATTACTTTTCAATATCACAAGTGATACTATTCCCAGTCCGATTTACGAAAACTTACTTCGATAAATGTCACAACTTTAAAGACGTATTCCTGCCAGGATATGTACCATTTATAATATAAAATGACATATAAACACTACAGGACAATGTAAATGGCGTGACCCGGTGAAGCTACGAGTGATAATTGTATATACTAATATGTCGGTGAATATAAAAAAAATCATTCATCGATCGTGTCATTAGGATTTTAAAATATTAATAAGATAGCTAGAAGTAACATTTAAAAATGATCATAACCATTAATATACACATATTTGATATATACGATGACGCACGACGCAGTCTGTTAAAACGCGAAACAAAAACAGTTACGTATTTTTATGATTCGTGATTATCTTATTTGGCTAAACATTCTTACTCCTTATATAAGGCCAATCGCCATATGAAAATATATTAACAGTTCAAAATAAAATGCAATTCGACTACTTCTATACTACCTACTTCAGTTCCATAAATTAGAATTATGTACCTAATGACAAGTTTCATTGTAAAAAAATAAATGTACACTGTACATGAAACAGAAATGAATCACTTAACTTGAAACACATACTAGATAAAAATAATAATCACTGTTAATATTATATACATCTCGTAAGCCCTCGCACATGGCAACGAATAAATTATATTACACATTATATAGTATTTAATCATCATTAAAATGGCTAATGACGGTTTTTTTGATTTGGAAAAGTACAATGGGGCCGATGGGCTTCCCACGGACAACTGTATGTATCATATAAACTAAAGTTTAGTATGAGATCCTCGTGTCTTATATAATCAGTTACGAATATCATAGCTATAATACCATTGCCATAATTCATCCCGGTCAAAGCAGCTCATTTTGGAGACAACTATAATGTAAGCGAGAGACAGATAGACAAAAAGTTCAAATGGTGCAACATCAAAGTTTTTTTAATGTTAAAAGATGGGAGTGTTTTATAAGTCTTCATAATTAAACTTTTATTTGCCTTCAATTTTTAAAAGACGGTATGCCACTTTCGTAGCTGTCAATGGTAGAACAGTCGCGGATACATTTTAAAAAGTTTACAAGGTTAGCAATACTATACTTTTATTTTTGTAGAAGCATATCCGCAATAAGGAATCTTTTATAATTGGTGTCTTAATAATATTTTTACTGTGTAGTATCCGAATATAGTAAAATGATTTTAGCACTATTTTCAAAACTGTCACAATACTACAACCTCACTATCTACGCGCTTCATGTATTCTGAGACATTATTAAATCCATTTATTCCTATTAGATACAACTAATGGAAGGAGAATCGCTAGGACCCGACGAGACTCCTACAGTACTAGACTTTTACCCAGATATCATAAATGTATAGATATTGAGCAAAACCAGTTTCTAACTAAACCATGAACGTGTTCTATTTTGGATACCATGTATTAAATCATCTATAAATATTATAGTATAAATTAATTACCGATATCCATGACGTCACGAGGCTGGATTTATTAGTATGTGATCAATCAGCAAGCAACGCAAATACCTAAATTCACTAAAAATAAATAAAAGTGATTTTTAGAAGCCATGTCTTTCTGTCCATCTGTATGTTTGCAGTGGGTAAACTAAAACAGTACTATGCGAGTGAAAATTGACAATGGCGAATCTTAGAATAATAACGCTGATACCGATTTTTCCTCAACTTGAATACAGCCAAGAAGGCAGGTTATAAGATTTTTGTAAGAAATATAAAGCATGCTGGACGATCAATTTAAAGTGTGGCTAAATTGAAATAAATATTGCCTTGTACCTCTATTGATGTGAATTAATATAAACTTACAACACTAACATTTAAGTTGAATGTAAATTATATCTTCTAGGAGTCCATAGAAATACAGACCTACAGTCGTAGACGTGAACAACACATTGATAATATAATAACACTACATTGCACATAAACATAACATAGTAACTATTTACAAATATAAACTAAACGGTGACTGTAGCCGTCTCGCTATTAGTAAAACTTCTTTGGTTCAATATCATGAATATAAAAAGCTATAATGTAAAAAAAAGTGTGATACCCTAATTTCGATAATGCATGTCAGTAGACGAAGGCATTCCCATCGGAAGATTGTATATGATCACAACCTCGAATCGAATCACAATTACACAATTTGTGCTTAAGTAATGTACATATTGCTAAAGCAAATAAATAGGTAACATGCAGCTTAATTTAGGAATATTGTCACCAAATTGACCCTAAACATTTCACATAGATATTTAAGAAAAGTTTCATCACTCAAAATAGTACATTTTTGCATAGAGTCCAGTGCACATAAATATTTTGTCACAAAAAATTTAAAGTCATCATAGTTCATTACGTTACGTCGGCAGTGTCCATCTACCTAAGTGAATATAACATGAACGGTAAATTTAAATTTCATTTTCATTCACCCGTTGACTATTCACGTGGACATGTACTTTGTGGCGTCTGGCCGAGAGGCGCTTTTGTAGGAAAACGATATAGTCACTGTAAAGATACACCACGAGGGTTTTCAAAGTTCATCTTATTTATAGGACCTATATACGCCAAAGAATGAATAGTCTTACAAATTTCCTTATAGGACGTCAATATAAAGATAACCTACCATATAGACTGAAGTCACTTAGACACTGTTCCTAAATTGAACTCACTGACACTCGCCAGTTGCGCATTAAAATTTGGTGGCGTGACGGCGGTCACGTGAGCAGGGCGATCGCGGCGCCGCACACGGCGCGCGCCAGGGCGCGGGATCACGACAGCGCGTCGCGCAGCGTCTGCACGGCCGCGTACACCTTGATGGCGGGCCCCAGGCGCAGGCGCAGGCACTCCACCAGCTCCTCGCACGACGCCATCACCAGCTCGGCGCCCGACAGCCGTGCCGCCGCCGCCGCCGCGCCCACGCCCGCGCCCGCCACGCGCGACAGCAGCGCCGACACGTCCCTCTGTTATAGCAACCGTTTACTGTTTTATTATTACCCACAACTTTGCTACAAAAATTTGTTACTGTACTTTAACGCTGTTTTGATTCTGTTATAGATTTGCACCGTAACATAATTGTGCTACTACATAATTAATCGCAAACACGCTATGTTACAAAACGGTCGTCGATTAGACATTTTAAATTGACCTGCGTCCACGTAGCCGGGTCGCCGGGCAGCGCGAGCTCGGCCACGTGTCGCGCGAGCAGTGCGCGCGGCGCCTGCGGCGTGTGCGCGGTCATGCGCCGCCCCGCGCCCGCCGCGTCCCCGCCGGCGCGCCAGCGCTTGCCGCCGCTCGACGACAGCGAATCGTCGTCCGACGCGTGCGACAGACTCTGTTAACGTTTTCATAACAAATAATAATTGAAGCTGGGCATTAACAATCTCTATTACTTGGCGGGGAACGACTCGATGCACATTTGTAGAATCAATTGTAATAATGGATTAAGTTACGTTTAAAAGTACTCGAAAGTATTTCAATATGTAAAGTTCATCTATAGCATCTAAAAATTAGAGTCATATGATTTCGAGAAATAGATAATTGTATATTTACAAGCTCGTTTTTAGCCACTTCTTCAATCCTCTTGTGTTTCGGTGGTCTGCCACGTGGTAACCTACAGAAAAAATACAATCAAGATTACAAACTGCAAACCTATTGATTTAAATGTCGACTACATAACTTCAATACTAAACATATACATACTTTTCTTTGGTTATGTCACTGGTGGGAGTACTTGTTTGAATAGATTTGGGTTTGCTGTGTATTCTGGAAAAGATAAAGTTTCTATTATAAATTTTGATGATTGTGTATTTAAAAATAGACATATCCAGGATAAGTATTTGCGGGTCTGTAAATCGTAGAGTAGTTAACGTATTGTCGGATCATCTTTGGCCGGTTCTGCCTAGCTTGGTGTGTGATGATGACGGGGTATTATTATTACTATTATCCTTTATATGAAGCACCTATCTTATTGGATGTGTATATTTTCGCATTGTGATAAATAAAATAGGTTAAATTAGAACGTGTGCAAAGTACACTCAAAACCGGCGACGCATTGGAAGCTCCGAATTGAAAAAAACGAATAAAAAATAGATAAGGTACGCGACCGTTTGTATTGGTGAGCGGGCGGCAGGTGCGCCAGGCGGTCCGGCGCGTCCTGGGGCGCGCGCGCACGGTACGGGCAGGCGGACGCGGCGCCGTGCTGCTTGTGCGCGCCGCCGCGCACCGAGCCCAGCCCGCGGCAGCCGCCCACGCCGCACGGCCCGCTCACGCGCACCTCCTCCGCGGCTGCAGTGGACGCGTTATATTTTAATTGTCTAGTGCGTAGCGAGCGAGCGCCGGTCACGAACTTATCCACTGACCTTTGGACCCGAATACAAATTATTTTCCTGACAATTGCTTCATAAATACGTGTAGCGGTGGTACCATGTTTATATATGCTATTCCAACAACGTGATTTCCCTCGTAATTATTTTACCCTTAAAATATACCCTGAAGTTGTAACCATCAGCCTGTAGATTTCCCGAGCCGAACATGGACCTCCCGCATCGAACACCATTCTGACCTGCCTTCGGCTCACCTAGGCGCAGTGTCGTGTTCAATGATGTTATAAAGTAGGAAACATACTCAAGGGCGGCTCCAGAGGGTGGCCGGTCTTGAGACACCATCCGACGGGGTGGACGTCGGGCGAGTCGTCGTCCATCCAGCAGGCCAGCTCCTCCGACCAGCCGTCGAAGGACACGCGCACCTGATGGCCCTTCACCGCGCTTATCGTCGCCACGCGGATGAGGAACGGCACCTACGGAGAGGGGGGAGGGGTTAGCGGATAGAAGTCCCATACGTCGAAATCCTCCATAAATTCGCGGGTATATTTCGAACATTTCCTTCTCGTTCAAAAAAGTCACTCCTAATCGATTTCATCTCGCTGCACATGCTAGCTGTCTTCACCCATTTTCACATCCTCACATCCCACTGCCGGGCACGCAGATGCGGCATCTCTGAAGCACACTCTACTACACGACTCCAGTATAGATCGGCGTAAGTAACAGAAAATACAATGGTTGATGTGAGAATCGAGTCTCCAAAGCCGGCGTAAATGCACGAAGAGAGTGACGAATGGAAAAGAAGCACGTCCGGTTTGTGAGGACAGTGACATTTGATACCCGGTGCTTTCTGGCTACCCCGTCAGGGGCCTGGCGCGACGGTATAATAAAAACACATAAAATGACGCCCACCCTAGGGTCCACGACCTCGAGCTTCATGCCGGGCTTGAAGCCGAGCGGCGGTCGCGTTTTGAAGGCGCGCGGCGGCGCCGGCGTCGACACCGTCTCCGACAGGTAGTTCTCCCATGAGAACAGCTGCGGGTCCTTGTAGACTGTGAACAATATATTGAAACATATAGTCAAAAGACAATTGTAAGTAAGCTATGCCGTGCTTTAATATAAGTACTTTTATTACATATTAGAAAATGGTATTAGGGGTATTTCATGGGTACGGCTGAAGCCTGAAAGCCACGTGAGTGACATCGGGGCGTTCCAACGTAACCCTAACAACGCTAACGGCTAGTAGTATTACAATGTTTATTTATAATTACTGGAAATAGTGTAGGTACAATCAACCGCAAGGTTCCATTGCGGTCGCTTGCATGCGCGTGTGTTTACTTACATTTCGACATTAGGAGATTCCCCCATAAATATAACGTAGCTACTTTTGAAGATGAGGGGAACTGCATTAGTGTTACTGACAGCAGTCCCCGCCGTCCTGTTCCCGATGTACCACTAACTGAATATTGTTATTGAAATCCATTGACAACTGAACTAATTCCCAATAGCAGTCCGATTCTTATACTCCTATTAGAGATTGGCTGCAAATGTCCATGGACGGCAGTGGTCATTTAAGTTTGCTTGCTCACATATTTTACTGGGCATGCGTGTGGCATCTTGGTATTCGAGATTGGAAATCGAGGCCCAATTGCCGACTTTTAATGCAATGATGCAAAGTTAGCCACAAGCATGATAAACGTTCAAAAAGCGGTGTAGCTTACGGGAACATTGCAAATATTTCATTAAAGAGGTTACTGTTATTCTTCGGCGGTTCATTGTAGAAGTCAAAACGGACTTCCTCATTTAAAACACTCTTATGAAACATCAATCGACTAACGATTTAACAATATTTATCTTGGGCGAGGCTAGAGCCCAAAACCCCAGCTCACCAGCCAGATTCACTAACCACTGAACCACCAGATTAGTCATTAATATGCAATAGTGACAGCTTCCATTTGGACCAGAGGATATCACGATTGTGCCGCGTTTGCTTAGTCTGAGCCTGCCGGTCTGGTCATTATGAGGCTGGGTATTTGTCTTGTGCCCTGCAGTTTCCAACTACGGAAGTTCATTGTTGAGTTACGACCGCCATTAACACTTTACCCATTTAAAACAAATTCACACAACCTTCCATTGTTACCCAAACCGTATGTGAAAATTATTAATATTAAATGATTATATTTGAATCGTTATATTTTTTTTGCCTCAATTTATTTTATATTTTTTAATGTAACTCGTATAGCCGACTTCCATAAATTTATCATATATAACTTATAAAAAATAAAAAATATAAAACGCTGAACCCACTGGCTCATGCATGCAATAAAAATTTACGACTTATTAAAAAAAAATTAAAAAGAGAACAGAAATGACAAAAAATAACATATGACATAGATTACGCTCCATTCACCATAACTCTATCACCGTTGTGTGTACTCAGCTAATCGACATTGTTGAAAAAGAATATTTAAACTGCAACAATATTTCTGTACGTACCCAAAAAATTGTTGTGTTGCAACACAACAGCACACAAAGTTGTACGTTTACATCACATCATTGGCATTTATCTCGTAATACTCGAATAACTTATAAAAGGAAAACGGCACCCAAATTCCGTAAACACAACGCCTAGACAGAAACGATGACGAATTTACCAACAATTAATATTTATATTAATGCAATAACGATAAAATATACCGTGCAGCCGGCGGGGGAGCGCGCGCGGCGCAACCGACTGATACGGTATGTCATTTACACGTAAACATTGTACTCCGATATACACCAAACTCCTTATTCACAAACGCTCAATAGCAACATTCTAGCTATCGTGTGTTTTATCTCGTTCCCACTTAACGCATCCCAAATATGATAGCAAGGGACAGACTATTCGCTGTCATCGAGAGAGCTCGTCAATGAATACCGACGTTAAACGCGAGAGTCTCGATTGTTTAACAATTTATATAATTTTATTAATGGCCATGGTTTATCTGTGTAATAGCGAGGAGATATTACACATCGTATAGTCGAGTAGAGAATGATGTCCAGGAATGACACGAAATGGTACAGTCAGATAGAGACAATTAAGTTCATTATTTAATTACCTAACATCGATGCCATATATTATAACGAACGGCTTCACACAAGAATCTAATGAACTATGACAACAAGTTTAACATTATCTATGTATCTAATTATCGCTAATAGTTAAGAATTTAAAGATTAAAAACAAAATTAAAATGATGGTTCGTTTTTTTACAATTTTATCAAAATATCAATTTTATGTTTTAATACGACCAGGTTTTGAGGGCAATTAAAAACTTTTTTGTGAAAATTAGCAATTTAAATGGCCAACTACTTTTAATATCTCTATTACTATCTAAACGACAACTCATCACGAACGTAAAGGTCTAATAGGAACGTACTTTTTATTGATTTTAGAGCTCTCTTTGAGTTGGGGGTTTCTACCTTTTTAATATGAATTTTATTTTAAAAATACGCTTTGTTCTTTTCATTGCTGTCCCGCACTTCAAAAATCCTAAGCGAACATATAACCTATTTCTATTAAAGGGTGCCGTCAATGCAAAGAATTTCAGGAGTCGGAAACTAAATATTAAAATATATTCGCGAGTCAGTAGACGGCGTGACCGCATCCTCGATGCCGGCGATTCGCGAGGGATTAGACTCACAGAAAAACCGTTTAAATATGTAAGAGACGGTGCAAGTGACAATATCATAGAGGCGACCCGCGCACCGCTTATGTGAGCGTCGCTAGCAAACATTATTCGTTTGTTCTTTACATATGTTCTATAACAAAAAATATTATCCGATTTATATATACGTACTTTGGTTCTAGATATACAATGCGAGTGATGATGGATGTAGGCGCCGAGGGAGACCTAGACTGTCCTATCTCGACCGAATTGGTCAGATATTGGCTGACGGAGGAGTCAAGAGCCTCCGAAACCGGCGTGTATGCATGAAGAGATTGATGAATGTAGACGAAGCGCGTCAGGTTTGCAAGGAAAGATATATTTGGCACTCGGTGCTTTCTGCCTACCTCGTTAGGGACCTGGCGTGACGGTACGTTGTTGTTGTTGTACTTTGGTTCTCTGATCGATAAATAGAGGCTCGCTAGTTTGGGATCAGATGGCTGCCGGTGGTCTCCCAAAGTTCAATAGTATCTATGTACCATGAAGAAGAAGAGAAAAAGAAGTAAGAAGGTCTACAAAGATATATATTTAGAACTCCTTTTCTACATTCCCGTTACGGACCTGGCCTGATAGTACAATAGTAATCATAATTTATGCGCTTTACAAATCTGGAACAAAGGTCGATTTAATGCTGTAAGCATTCTCGGTCGGCCGCCCCTTAGCGTCGTGCGACATTTAGCGATGAGGAACGAACGGAGTAAACATAAAAATGGTTGCATACCTCAATACACAAATAACTAAATTTATCTCAGTCCATCGCCGCGTCGCCGTATGCGAGGGCCGAGTTTGAAAAGGAAATCGACGGCATGACGTGATGACGCTGCCACTATACGAAATGCACGTCAGTTGTAACGTAATATCACGGGGATGCCGTTCGTTAGGCATTAGGCAGGTGTCATTATGATAATAATCGACTTGCACTGAGTTATTGAGTAATGGCGCCGTGTAAATATTTACAATTCGCGGGTATAATAATAATAATAATAATAATAATAATGATAAGCGGGTTTATACGTGCCCTCGCAACCCTATCCGCCCTCGTACGTACAAAAAATCTTTTCGTAATTTTAATAAAAATAGTAGTTACAGACTTTAACAGTAAATTAAATAAATTCTATTATGATGCTTGTGTTTATTTAAAATCAACGGTTTTATTGAAAGCTATGTATATCTTATTGCCATTCCCCTCAGATCTCAAAAACGTGTGAAGAATGCCTTCTGTAGAAAGGCTTATTACGATAGCAACGACCATTTTAACGATAAAAAGGCATGAGATTGAAGAGAATATTCCACCGGGCTGTTTCTGAACACACCGTGTAATAGTTTTTGAACTCAATCTTTAAGCAGAAGACGGCGGGCCGATATCGACATACGATAAGATGTCACGTGTGGCCATTATCGGCCTAAAGCCATACTGCAACATTACATATCTCTCTTATTTTACAAGAGCACTGAGAGTTCTTTCCTCCCTGTCTACCGTAGCCCGAGAGGCGTACAAAGTCTATGAACGAGAACTATAAAAATGTATGTCGTTTATTAAGCATAAATATTATAATGTTTACTGAATTTCGCTTTTGGGTACTATACATATAATGACGAAAATAAGTACAGTACAATATTTGGTAATTAACGCTCCTCTCAAATGTTTACACATACTCAATTAGTCCACTTATTAAGTAATTAACATTAAGAATACAATACTAAAATGTAGAAAGTGGCGAGGCGGCGTGCTAACCGTGTGCCGGGGTTTACAACGATGGCCTAGCATTAGCAGTTATTGTCGGGGCGACCCATTATATAAATTACTGAATCACACACATATATTATGTACCTTATATGTATAGTAACATTGTCATATTTTGAGGTTTTGTCTTTAATAAATTCTTTTATTTTTGCCGCAACGTTGGTATTTCCGTACGAATTGGTGAGCACGTGCCTTCAGTTGGAGCTTTCGACCGTTTGTCGGCCTGTGCAATAAAATTAAAAAGGAAATCATTTTGTGAAGCTCGTTTTTGACTGCGATGTTACCTGATGTTAAGTAAGATGCAGCTTAGGGTGTGGCATGCGTGATATTTAAATTTAAAATTTGATTTTGAAATATAAAACGCATGTAACTCTGTAAAGTGGAGAAGTGTGCGCGACGATTTGAACTCGGACTCCCGGAGTGGGAGACTGAACTTCAAACCACTAAGCCAACACTGCCTCGCTCAATATACTACGTATCGCGTACAAAAATAAGACCTAATAAAAATACTGCGAAACCGCTGGGTGCCGCTAGTTAGATACAAAATTATGAATAGTAGACAATCACGCAATAAAAGCGACTGAAAAGAGTTAACAGTCCGACAATGATCACCAATATTTTATTGCCAATATGTGTATTTATCCGATGCACGGGTTTCAGGACAAGTATTCTGCAGTCGAGTCATTCCATGCGTAGTCACCGGATGCCGACAAATATTTCTTACACAATATAATGTAATGTAAGCGTGTAAATTAATGTAAGCGACTCCAAATATAGTTTCCAATTCCGACACAAAGACCAAAGAGACCGTTAAGATATTTCAGACGATATATTAAGAATCCCAGAACAATCTTTGGGTAACGGCCGTAAACAAATGTTACTTCATTTTAGTAATAATCATATTCCGCTTACACATAAATTTCTATAATTATCAATTATACAAAGAGAAACGAATTTCATACTACTGAACCGATTAAAACTTTCAATATGGCGCGTATAATGTACTTAAATGTAAAGTTTAGATTAAATTGTTAGCTTATGTTCCTTTGCCAGAAATAATTTCAACTTTATCGGATTTAGAGCCGACGCGTACCTGTCGAAGCGCAGTGCATTTGTTACTAGCAAACAATTAGACATTATCGGAGTTGAGATGATGCAGAATATGAAATTTCACGACAACTACTCGTCGAGTGGCTACGAGAGCACCGAAGCGAGTACAGGCAGAAGTAGCGCAGCGACGCGACTGCGCGAGGCTCGCTCGGAGCCGCTTTTGGACGGACGCAAGCACTGCTCGACGAACGGCGCCACGCGACACTAGCGGGCCCGCGCGTGCGTGTGCAGTCTGACACATTTAGTCGTCTAACGTGGGATACTTTAAAAAAAAGTGGACGATTTGTACCGGTCCTTAGTTATGGCTTTTCTTATTCCTTACCGATAAACGATTTTATGAATTGGAAGGGACATAATATTTTTGGTCTTTTAAGAGTACCATTACGCCTGTGACCGATAAATGGTTACACATTTTATGTGCTTATTATTTTAGTAGAGTTGTTAATTTTATATATTGTTGTGAGTTTTTTGCTACAGTATCTAATTATCAATATCTATTCAAATTGGTTTTCTAATTAGCTAGACGGCACTTCTTAAATTGCTCGTGTCCAAACTGTACACTTTATAGCCGCTTAATTATTAGTTATGATAAAATAATGACGTATAATTATGTTTGATTTATTAAATAAATGAATTTTTAGTAATCTAATAACTTGACCAGATGGGTACGCGACGGAATGACGCGGGAGTCGGGTATCCAAAAACCTGCGCGTATGTATGACGAGAGCGATGAACGTGGAAGATGCACGTCAAGACCCCAAGGAAAGAGACATTTGGCAGTCGATTCTTTCTGCCTGCCCCGTTAGGGAGCTGGCGTTATGGTAAAATCGGTCTTCACTAAATCTTTTTACAACTGGCAACTATTGCAATAACTGTACTACAAGACAACAAAATGAGTGGCGCAAAAACACAAGGTTTAGGACGGGCGGTCGAAAGTTTAGGCGTAGGCGCGTTCTTGAGCGAGTGGAGAGTCCTAGACTGAGCATAATTCAGTAACAATTTATTTTTCGATAGGCTGACTCTGTCGACTGAGGAATGTCTAGCGGACGCAGCTATCAATACACGTTAATTATAGCTTAGTACGAAAAAAACACCAAAACAACGATGTCTCGGTACGAGCTCATATACGGTCATCTGATCTCCGAATGCTTTAGTTCTTTTTTCTTTTGCGAACAGTCCCTTCCTACGCCTAATATGTGTGAAAGTGAAGGTCTCTCTCCGGTTTATTACCAATTATTCTATCAAATAAACAATGCGGACTTACTTACGAGTTGCATGAACAAGTTTGCAATGTTACGATTGCGAAATATATATTTTTAACAGAACAAGTATTGTAATCGTTTTACAAAACTCCCTTCCCCTCACCGAACCAGTTCCTATTCTGATTTTATACGCAATACCATAAAGGAAAGTGCAGAAATCATTGGTAATTGCTACAATACTCTCATGCACACACACTAACATACAAATACGTATACAAACACACACGGACACACATGCATGCAACCACTAACTATGCAAAAACCTAATATTTAAATGAGTTGTACTCTTTAAGCGTATAGTTTAAAAAATGCATCAAACTTTTTGGAAGAAACCATCTCCTAGGCCACAGTTAATAAATCATTTATATTATTGAAAAAAAGAAATTGCTAAGTACAATAAGAGACGGCCAATATTAATAACGTGAGTGAACCGAGTAATAATAATAATAATAACACGAGGTCGCGATGTAAAGTACACGAGTTACGTATCCTTGTTCGCGAATCGAGGCCGCGGAGACATCGATAACAATAATAATTGTGTTTGTTTACAAAAATACACGTAGGCTGGTGGTTGTGGACCGAAATACATTTCACAGTGTACACGCGGCGACGCGCAAGGTTAGTGCTTGACCGGGGCACGTTGCATGCTCTGTGCGACATGTCACATGTTCATCGTTTCCCTCATACGATATTGTCGTTATCGTTAATTCTTCGAGCGATGTGCCCGGGAAGGGATCGCTATTTAGCGATAAGGTAGCCCTGTTGTATTGAGGACCTTTCGTATTACCGTTCTTTTCGTCTCGGAGTCGAATAAAGAACATAATGATCGTTACTATTATTATTCTTATCAGTTACCAACGGTCCCAATCCAATCCGATAGTACTATTAGACGTTGAGATCAGTTCCATGGGCAGCACGGCATATTGAACGCTAGTGGCTAGTCTCACTTGTGATATAAACACAAACATTTCTACCGTTTACATGTGACATTATGTAGAACTTATATTACACTAGCCGCCAGCCCCGGCTTCGCACGGTAGTACATCACTTTGCTCTATTTACAATAATTTCCGCAGCGTTCGCGATATAATGTTTTTTTTTTTGGTATTTTTTTCACACGTTGGGTTACATTATCGAAGTTTTCATACGGATCCTTAACTTTTTTGAAAATATCACATCGCCTATGTTCATCGGGAATCATGTAGGATTCTAATGATGAAAAAAATTTTCAAATCGGCCCAGTGGTTTCAGAGCCTATTCAACGCAAACGAACAATCAAATCTTTCCCCTCTGTAACATCAGTTTAGCTATAGCTATGCACGTAATCATTCTTTGATATCATATAAAGTACTCGGTGGCGAGGCGTCCCGCTCGTCCTATAGTCCACTGTGAATCGAACGTTTACTTTTTACAACCAGTTTTGGTGTTGAATAATTGACCGCGTAACCGACGCCAGCGTCCCACCTTTATGCAACACGCTGACCGATTCGCGTCGGCGTCATCTCAGTATTCAGAATAATAAATAATGTCTCGGGCCGTCTGATCGGAAACTACTATGTTGCCCAGGTGGACGATAAACATGCTTATTATACATATATTTCTGAGTACACATGTATACACACTATTCTACACGAATTCTCATGGGAAATATGACTACCACCTGCAGTTCAGCATGCAGGTCCACTGAACGCTTGACATACTCGATGGCAAATGTCGTAAAACGATCATCAGTTTCAATTTTGAAACGAAAAACAGACTCAAGGTCAGTAACATGGTTACAATTAGATGTTGCTGGCCCCATAGGTTATCAGATCGAACGATGAGGTTTTCTAACAATGAATTTTCCTTGACATTTCTATATATTTCAATGACATTTTGTCTGATACTGAATGTCGTATACAAAGAAAAGGCTATTTTAAAATGTGTGCTGTACACCACTTATTTTATTTTTTGTTAACAGAACGCTTAGTTTATTATAGAGTTTTCCCTACTGCACTGACAGAGAGCCAGAGTTCTGAACGTCAGAAAAATCCGTCATCGAAATCCACGTCTTACTTGTTCAATAAATTTTTGTTCAGTTGTTCAATCGGGCCCTGGCCCTACGGATGTCCAATATCGACGGGCAGTCTGCAGTATCCCCTTCGTGTATCGCAGGATTTTTTCTATTACGGCCACAGATTAAAAGATGTATTAAAATGTTGCCCGTAACCTTTATCCGCATATACGGAACGGTCGATCGTGTGTTGAATAACAAAAATGCACTCACAGTTGGGGGGCGTCAGCGTGACGGCGTTGTCCTCGGCCCAGCCGACCGGGTGGATGTAGGGCGAGGTGGGGTCCACCCAGTAGTCGTACATGTCGTCCCAGCTGTCGAAGTTGATGAGCAGCCGGTTGTCCAGCATGTCCGCCACGGTCGCCACGCACACCATGTCGTTCTGTCTGTCCTCCGCTTCTAGCTTCATGCCGATCCGGAATCCGTTCGGTTTTACCATCTAGTTTAAAAAAATGTAGGGTAATTTTATCATTTTTGGTTCAGGACCAAATGTGTGTGTTATACCATAATAAAAAGCAAATAATATTTAAGTTACAAAACATCGAGTGCTTGTAACAGTTTTTTCATCAACAGATCATTCACAGAACATAATATCCTCAGGCAGCCAGAAGAGTTACACTAATCTTGGAGTTGAAATATTTTTTTTATTGCAAGATAGGCTTATCTTAGGTTTGACATTATCTGGCGTTTGACTACGAGCTCAGCTGATGGTAAGCGAGATGCAGACTCAGACACACGCATGCACAATTGCCTAGAAAATCGCCATATACCGACTCATATATTATATTAGACCAGATGAATCTGATTATTATTTGCATCAAAAATTAGGTTTGCGAGGACTGTCGCTTGGAAAAGGATTTAATGAATAGATTACAATATTTACCGTAGTTGTCACGTGGGGAAAAAGATGTCGCGGGGCTGCAACCGCGCGCATTTGCTTCAAATACAACGGCCACGAGAACATCGCAGGGTTATACTGGCCCGGTGGCTTCAGAATCCGACCGTTCTTTTCGCACCAGCCCGGGGGGAAAATGTCCAAGGAGTCTGCATTCACCCAGTAGTCATACATGTCGGGAAAGTCGTCGAAGTGCAGTCGCATTCTGTAGCCTTGCACTTCCGCAACTGACACCACACAGAAAAGAGAAGGATGCTTCGGATCTATCGCTTCTAGACGCATGCCAACTTTAAACCCGTTCCGGTTGAATGGAAATGGATCTTTAAACAGCTTCACTGGCGCCGCCTTCGCCTTACAGATGTCCAAATATCGCATCCACGAGAAACCGTTCTTGCCACACATCCAAGGATATTTCTCGTTTTCCACTAAATCCTCAGTCATTTTTAATAGTGTCGCTTCCGGGATCTCGGGGGGCGCCGAATCGTACTGTTTCAGAGTCACTTTCTCGTCTTTAACGTCCGAAGTCAAATCAGAATCAGAGAGCTGTTTCTTTATCAACAATTTCTTCATTTTATTTCTTTTCTTTGTTAACTCAGCCCTCTCTTTCTCTTTTTTCTTCTGAGTTATCTTTTGAACGTCATTTTGACATGTCAGACTGCAATAATTTGGAGTTATAAACTCTGCAGCCATACCATGACACCCGCAACCATCACATCTGTAAAGGTCTTCAGGAGAATTCGGTTTCTTGTCTTTACTATCTCTCTCGATGCGTTTTTTCAGTGGAGTGTGATATTTTATATTTGAATTAGACATTGCACCTTCATGATCTGAGATATTTAACAGATCAATTAAGCCAAATTCATTAGTTTTGAATTGCAAGGAACTGCCCTGCAATTCTGCGATACCATTGTTCCATATTAATCCTGGAGGATTCTCTTCTGTGGAAGACTGATGATTCTCCTTATTCTTAAACAAATCATTTTTCGCATATTCTGCTACATTTTGATAATATACTACTTCGTTGTTCGGTTCAGGATTGGACACCACTTTTGATTCCTTGTAATCATCGTGGTCAGAGTCACCCAAATTTACTTTAGCTTCTAAATCTTTATCGAGCTTTTCATCACAGAATAAAGATGGGACGCGGTGGTCGTCATTAATGTCTGCTTCAATTTGACTTCCCATCTTGTCCATGATCAGTTGGGGTAAAGTGGATTTCAATGCTTTATTTGATAAATTCTCGTTACAAAGTGATATGCGCCTTTTGATGTTAGCATTACTAATTTTCCTCTCACTATTATCTGAATAAGAGCGACGCAAAATCGCGGGTGCGGCTACAGTAATGGGTCCCATATCATTTCGATCTATTATATTTTTATTAAGTAAACTTTTACTTTTTTCAGGGATAGCTAAAGTGAAAGACTTTTCATGTATCTGACCACCTTCCTCGTCAGCTATTGATACCGTATATATGTCATCATTCATGGAAGCATTAGTCTCTGGTATTGACAAAGTGTATTCCCCCTGTTCTCCTGTAGGTTCAGCTCTAGATCCTGGTATAGATATCGTAAATGTTTTTTCACCCCTTGGATTCTGTACACAGTTATCTTTTCCATTAACACTAATTCCTGACCCCAACATTTTTGCTAGTGGCTGTAAAGGTGGCATTTCTGAACCCTCTAAAGCAGGATCTCTCATAACCGTAATGTTTCCCTGAGGATCATTCTGTATCTGTCCGTTAGCTATTTGAAGATTAATGATAGGTCCTTTAGATGCCATCGTAGCCGGTAAAGTTACTGGCAAAATGAACTTAGTGTTTTGTATTTTTGGCATGTTCATTGGAGTTACAAATAGCTTTTGGTTATTCAAATTTACATTGGTTGGATTGCTGGATATAAGAATAGACTGATTTTCTGATATGCTCTTAGTGCTTTGTTTTTTGACTGATCCCAAATATGCAATGGCCTGTTTGGCAGGGTTTCCTGGAGCAATACTGACAGGGACAATCATTTTGTCATTTGCTTTGGGTTTTTGGATAACAATTGGTTGTGTCGTATTTGCAGAGGCAAGTATAGATGATTTATTTTGTCCTGACACTTTCGGAGCAATGTTAGGTTTATTACCAACATTTGATATCAAATGTATATTGGCATTGCTTGTGACCTGAAATTAAAATAACCTTATTTTCACTCACACAAATATATATAAACAACAGTCCCAATAAGATTATCATTACAACATAAAGGAAGCCTAACTGGATTTAACATCTTTTAGATACAATATAATTGGGACTTATATCTATAACAAGAGACATTTCCATAATTTCTAACTGATAATAGTTTCCTTACAATTTTAATCTTTATACTAATTTTATTTGTTGCTTGTATTATATGTCTTTATTGTTTATCTTCTTTTTTAAAATGGTAATATTAAACTTTTTTAAATCAAATCTCTAAAATAGCTTTACAAAATTTTGTCAGATTTCAATCAGGTTTTAAATGGCAATAGAAAAAAATAATAATTATACAGACACACAGAAGAGTAGATTGACAAAAAAAATTACTATATTTTATATTGAAACTAGCTGACATCATATAAGAAAATTTTGCAAACACATCACTTTTATAAAGTTTATGACAACTTTATAATTATTGTTACTTGAGAAGCTATAACTTCAAAAATGTTGATAATTTAAAAACTGAGATAAGGCACGAATATACTCACTGGTCTCCTCACAATAATTTGAGGTGGATTACCACTTGTACTGGCCTGAGTAATCACATCTGTACTAGTCACTGGCTTTAAGCCAGTCGGTGTCTGAATATAGACCACATGTGGCATTGGCCTTGGTGCTCCTCGGAGCTGGACGCCAGTATTTGATGAGTTTGGTATAGTCAATTGTATTGGATTATTCGAAGAACTCGGGATTTGTACAACAGCAGAATTTGATCCCATTTGCATTTGGGGCACTGAGTTTGCATTGGTCATTTTCACCTGTACCGCTGTAGAATCATGCAGCTGTAGCTGAGTAGAAGTAGACAGACCTAAGTCTGTGCTACCGTCCATGTTAGGTCTAGGATTCGAACTCATGTGTACTTGAATTATTGAACTATGAAGTGACTGATTAGGTGTATTTAAAAGTGGCATAGATGGCAATGTCGGTGTTATCAATTGAGTGTTCTGATTGCAGGAGGGGATCTGCAGTGGCACATTGATAGTTTCACCAGCAGGCAACTGAACGGGAACACTAGTAGTCCCTGATACTTGTATCGGAAGGCTAACAGGTGTTATCTGCAGGGGGACACTACTAGCAGCTCCAGAAAGCTGAACTGGGACATTAATGTTTGACGTGGAGCCAGGTATCTGGACCGGTACGTGCACTGTCGAAAGTTGCAGTGGATAAGAAGAGTTGTTTGCGTGAATCTTAACTGGTGCAATCGAGTGAGTGACTAAACTGTGTGTTATGGGCATAGAGCTCTGCGGCGCCTGAACCGAGGACACGATCATGCTGCTCGATATTGGCGCCTGAAACATCGTAAACAACGTCATTGAGTGCGAACCTAATTGCATTTATTTCACAGCGTAGCATTAAACTCACGCGCAACGTATTCAGTATCGCATTATGCTGCGAACTATTCTGTGATAAATTTCCGACAGCTGACGAGTTTGTTGCTTTTAATAATCGCTTTTTCAATATTTCCGTTTTCGGATCATCAAAGTTTTGAAGTGAATTACATTGCTGTCTCTCCATTTCTCGGACTCGAGACCGATGTCGAAATCATTACAGATGTTTTATTATCTCTCACAAATCATTTTTCACAACCTGCAACGCATGTAAAAATAAAATATTGTAAAGTAAAATTTCCTTGCCCGACCGCTACTTGAAAAATAACACGTACTGATAAAGTTAATTTGATAAACTATTTTTGTAAAAGCAATATAATATAAACACTTTTCATTACGAATTTCCTTTAATGTAATACTTAATTTTTTTCTTTTGCGAGTATCGCGCTCTATCAATTGTGCTGCTACTTTTGCAGAACCACAACCTTTTAAAAAGAAAAGTTCACGAAACACTCAAACTGCTGCATATTACTCACCTTCCGTTGTTTTATATAGAAGAATAAATTCACAGGTATTATTCCAAATAACGCGATTTAGTTTTCGTAGAGAAAACCATTAAAGAAAAATAAATTATATTCAGCAAAGCGACAAATTTTACCTGCCTACACAACTGGTAATAATTCTGACAACATAGCCAAAATGTTCGAGGTATTGTTAGGTTGGTACTTTCGAAATTTTCAACCAATCAGCAAAGAGCATTCCTGTGACGAAGCTTTCGCGCCCGATTATTCAGCTAAAAAATTTCCTGTATATACAATTATATATATAATCATATACTATCCACGCAGTTATCGTAACGAAATATTTTGTATGCAAAAAACATTTACATTTTTAGTAACTTCTTCGATAATAGACGCAATAAATTGATTTGATAGCTAATCATAAGCTTCAAAAGTAAGGCTATGATTAAATATTTTGAGCTAAAAATAACGATCATTTAATTGCCATAGCTGCTTATTATTTCAATGTTAAATTATAGTTACGTAATTTCCTAAAATCTTATTATTTTCATTATATTTGTTTTCATCATACTCATCTTCAAACAGAATGCTGTAAATCTAATTTCGTATATGATTATGACATCAAAACATGCTCATTTTATAATGGAAACATGATCGGAAATTGGTTGGGTCTCACAAGTTACAATATCATATTCGCGCTACGGGTTTCCGTTATCCGTCGTAAATAAGTATCGGATACATGTACTTTAAGCTGGAATACATTTTTCGATAATTACATTACATTCTATTTCTTTATAGATCTATTTCGAGTTTACATTTAATTTTGGACAATTATATAAAATATTTAATATTATGAAATTGTTGATAATGTTGGTTCAAATATTATTTGTATGTAATGAAAATAATATCTTATAAACAAATTGTACATTGTCAATTTAATTATAGAAACACAATGATTAGCTAGCAATTAGTGTTAAATATTGAATATAATGTTTATCCTTGTTCGTATTAAAAAGCACTACTAAGTTTACTAATCTGTTGAGGACGCAATTTTTACGTGTTCTCAAATGTCTAATTTTTGTTATCTGTCATAGTAAAACCAAAAGTTTTGTATCGGAGGGAATTGCGTAGTTTTATGTGTTTTTCTTATTTTATATGTAATTTAATCGTAGTATTAGTACATTTAACATGGCTCTTATTTGTGCAAGTTAGTACCTAAATATGTATTGTTACTTTAAAAGCATTAAACTTTATGTTTATAGCTCATAACCGGTTGATCGTTTTATAAGTTTTCTATGAAATAATTAACAGTGGCTGCTTTGTGATTAAAGTTTTCGTTAACAAAGCTTAAAACTTCAATTCTAATTATATGTTACATACGATGTGTGAGATGAAGACTCGAAACACTGAGCATGGTTAGAAAATATAACCTCAATTAATGTTTTTAGTATCAAACGAGGTGCCAGAAGTACCGGTGGTATCTCCTGCATCAGGAGCCGTGTACGAAAAGCGGATAATAGAGAAATATGTATTAGAAAATGGTATTGACCCTATTAGCGGGAAGGAATTACGGTTGGAAGATCTTATTGAGATCAAAAGTAAGTACCTGTTTTGGAAATTGTAACAATTTCATGCCATTGATAACTATTCCAAATAAATATATTCATAGGAAAGCAATAATGAATAAATGCCTTAAAGCCATATAATTTTTAATTCATACAAGTGCATAAAACTTAATATTGCTTTGTCGGGTGATGTAGAAATTTAACATCCTGATAACTTGTAAACGTTTTGTTAGTGATTCTGATTGGTACATATGAGAAATCCAGGGTGAATATCATTTTCCCTTTGACATTTAATAGTTGGAAGAAACAAAATAAACACTGTGTGCTTAGTCTATGTTGAATACGTATACTCCATGCATATTGTACATTATTGTTTTTATACCATTACAGTAGGTTCCTAGCGGCGTAGGCAGGGAGCAGGAAGTGGCGAATATGTTATAGTTACAGACCTAATGTGCCTTTTCGGTATTCTTCACTTGTCATCTGCAAATAACGAATAAATAATATGTAATGTGTTAAGTATAAGTTTAGTGCTCTGTTACATTTGTACTGGTATTATAGCCGTCACAAATTAATAAGCCCGTATTGATGTTTCTTGCTCAAGATCAAGAACTAACTCTGCATTGATGTCAGAACATGAGACCAAAAAGTCAGAGGGATTTAGACATAATCATACAGTTCATGATAACCAATACCAAATGTTATGATTTATTAAAGTATGAAAACAACTTTAAACCTGTTTCAGAGCAGCACAACTCATATGTATTGTGTACACAATATGTTATATATTTACAAATAATGGTAAAACTGAACTTCATTTTATTTCTGCTCCTAGCCACTTTCGTGTACTACTACTACATAGGGGAGTATGGTAGTATTATGTGCAGATTTTGCATGGAAACTACATACTTGTTTTAATAATGATTTATTTGCTAAGGAGCTGTCTAGATTATATATTTAGTTGTAATGCGCTTATACCCACATACTTACTACTTTATTGTGACAACAAGGTAGGTGTGTGTAGATAACCAAATGACAGGTAACATATAACAAGTAGCATAATATGCAATAAGAATAACAACAGCGGAGATAATAAATGCTACTATTACTATGATATAAATAATAGTATTTATTTACTATTCTTGTACACACCTTGATTACTGTGAATTATAATTGAACCTCGTTCAATACCTGTTCCCTCACTCACCGGACCTCATTGGTTGCATGGTTGTATATGCCCTAAGTCTTCTGCAGTTGTGGAAGAAATTCTCTATCAGAAGTGCAATGTATAAATGCTTGCAGTGTGACTCTTTTATTGATGACAAATGATGATTTCCCAGCTCCAGCTATAGTGAAGCCGAAGCCCCCTAGTGCCACATCCATCCCGGCCACGCTGAAGAGCATGCAGGACGAATGGGACGCGCTCATGTTGCACACCTTCACACAACGCCAGCAGCTACAGACAGCTAGACAGGTGAGTTAATTTTGTCCATGAATATGGAACAATGAGTAAACGTTGCCCATTTAATATGTACCAATGCTTTACACAGTACTAGTACAGCAAAAACTGGATTCAGACACACAGAAGGCTCTATACAACAAAACAATAGTAATATGCATAAATCTCTTCTGTTGATAATAAAACTGTAAACGCATAATAAACT
>DWDX01000418.1:0-27499 GCA_018245675.1 Agara michaeli
ACTTAAACGTAACTGGTGAAATGTGGGGGTGTACTACACTCCTCTGCCTACCCCTTAGGGGATTACAGGCGTGATGTCACGTATATGCTATATCTATACTAATATTATAAATAGGAAAGATTTGTGTGTGTGTGTGTATGTAACGAATACGCTCAAAAACTACTGGACGGATGTCAAAAATTCTTTTACCATTTCAATGCTACATTATCACTGATCAACATAAGCTATATTAATTACAGGAACCACGGCAACGCGTGGTCCGTCTTGCTAGTATTGAATATTTTTTACTGAATAGAATAATAATAATAATAAGCAAAGAATCACGTGGCTCACTTCATCAAGTTTTAATTTACATCTTAGCAATCATTTGACTTGATCAAATCCATATTACGTTTAAAGCTGTAATTGCTCTATATATACAGCTCGAGTTCCTCCGTATCCCGACTAAGTTGAATCGCTTCGTATAGACTCAAATCGTAACAATCGATGCCGGCACTGACGTTTGCACGTACTACAAGCAACTATTACTATTCAATAACAATGATGTGACCTCTGCGTATTTCATCAATTGTCAGAGTTTACTGTGACAGCGATATTGATTATGTAGTATGTTGCACTTGTGTGCAGCGGCATATCTCGATGTATCCATGTAATTCCCATGCAGTGCTACACACACCGTGATTTCCACTATCTATGACAATTACCAGGTCCTATCATATATTCTTTATGCTGTATCTTAACTCCTAAGGTTGTACAGAGGTGGATTTAATGCATAGAGTTGCATTCTCCGGTCAACGTCCGGGTGAAGGTGAGATATTGGTGGTAGGTAGAAACAATAATTACCGTACAATATTATCCATTGTGTGTCGTCCGTATTAAATTTTATCACGCCTCGTCTCATGAGATGCAATATGGTGATAGTTTAAAGCCTGGGGAGAGATGTCAGCAATTTTTTTCTTCCTACGTTCAATCCCTATGGACTCTTGATGTGTGGGTTGCAGTATTGTATGAAAGATGCATTTCCGAGCGGTCATAATCGCGGATTGTGTCTGCATAAAATAAAATATAATAATTTCGTATATACGTATATCGAGCATTTCACTATCGCTAGACGCCGAGGTTACGTGAAAGTTTCTATGTGTGCCGCCGGAGGTTATTAATCGGCTCAAGTAAGCTTAATTGTTACAAAGCGAGTTTGTAGTTTACGACTGTACGACTTGTTTTATACTTGTTTTGTCGTCTGTGCCGTTGTTTAGTTCTACTCTCTCTTACGCGCTAAGCACGTGACCGCTCTCGAGAAACAATCCTTATATAATAATGTATAATGTTATACACGATATTTGTTTTGTCGACCTTTTTTCTATTGTTTTGTTGCTTGACAAGGGTGTCCTCTCCTCTTCCTTCTCCTTCTCCTCTTTCTCTTTCTCCTTCTCCTCCTTCTCCTCTCATAGTGAGAAGCGTTTAGATCATAGTCTATAACTGGTATAACAATGTGATATTAAATGTTTTTGCTGAAATCCAATGTGGAATAAGTTGCGCCCGTATACCTACTCATTCTCATTTCCCAATGTTCCTGTATTGTGTTCGTGTGAATATAAGTAAATGAAAAAAGAAAAAAATGTTCTTTATACATATGTTAATATTCATTGAACGTGATAATCAATATCTATGTGATTAAGCTCCAGTATTATGCTTTAACAAACAGCCTCACCGCCACCCGTGGTGTGCTCGCCCACGTGTCGCCCACGGGCGCGTAGAGCAATACCTCCAGGCGTCCGGACCGCCGTCAAGGCTCAATTTTGTTTGATGCCAGTGTTGTTTTGCGGAGGCAAATATTGCGAGAAGATATTGAACCTTTTTGTAACTCAACATAACAATGAAAGTATTGCGGCACGATGGACATGGTGTGAAGATGGAAGTATCTACGGTTAATTTTGGGCTCGTTAGATGCGTTTCGCCGGCTACTCCGGCTCTGCTTCTCGTGTACTCAGGGTCACAGGAAGTACGCCACGCTGAACGGAGATCCATCTAGTTGTGTAGGTACTTTGCATTTTCATCACCATTTCGTGTATAATATGCGTGAAAAAAAATTCTTACGTTACTTATGTGACGGATATAATTCAGTTATTAGATTATTTTATATAATAACAATAACTGGGGACAATTCCACACACGGCTATCCGATCCCAAATGTTAGGCAATGCCTGTGTTATGATAACCGGACAACTGATAAACATCCATATATACATACGATATAATACTTATATGGATATTTTTATTACGACCAGACACAACAAACAAATGCGCTCATCACAGAAATGTTTATCCTGGGTGGGAATCGAACGCACGACCTCCGGTTTCGCAGTCAGGGTCTCTAACCACTCGACTGCGAGGCCAGTCAATATAATAACATGTACAAGATCCTACAGTACCTATATGTTTCCTTTTAAAAGTGCGTGATTTAATTTAGAAACGTGCTTACAAATATTACATACAAAAACTGTTGACTTCACATAAACCATTGAATGAATATGTTTGGGCATATAACACACAATCGTTTGTCTAATGGCTCGCATTATTATTAAATCATCGCGGAACGAGAATAGAAAGGCACATAGATAAGCAGAGAACGGACCGCCACATAAAACCGAGAAACCGAGTAAAAAGCGGTACCGTTACCGCACGCCGCAGCACTTTGCCGAATTCAACGGTTTCGAATAGAAATGGTATATATTGTTTACCGAATATAAAGAAGTTCTTAGCCGTACGTTCCGACAATTGAAAGCAGCCGTGCGACATACTTTTGACACATGATTGATGCTTCCTAAAGCCCTCGTGACGCCAGAGCGTATTTTAAATTCAATTTATTCACACTTTTCGAAAACAACAGAGCGTCAGACTCCTTTTTTTGCTTACGATATTTAGAACGTGCGCGTTTTGAAAGCGCACATATCAAATTTATTCATATTAAATTGTTGCTTATACTTCTTGTACGTTAAATGTTAGGAATACTATGTCTTGAGTGGAAAGGTACGACGTAAATGCGAGTAGTTGAACACGTATCGATATCTGAAAACCATCGAGTCTTCGACTAGTTTCAATTTATTCAGCCTTCAAAGCCCGAGGTTCAACTGTTATTACTGAACCATAACAGCTGGCACCGACTGCTTGTATGTCCTCAAAAGCATGGAGACGATTGTGATAATTTACCACTGACGGTGGTCACCCATGTAAGTGCCGACCGCATCCTCTGTCGCTTAATTTTGCAAATTGTTTACAACCCGCAACCGCATTGGGGCTACGTGCGTTTCGCATAATCAACACAAACATCGGATATGTACAAGTACTTATGCAGATATACACATGGATAATGTATGTATGTATGTATTGGCAAGGAAGTGTGTGCGGAGTGCCGAGCGCTCGGGTTTCAATGTCGGTCCCGCTTCGGCGCCTCCTGCCCGGATAGCCTCGCCGCGGGTTGCACTGTGCCGCTTTGTGCATTCGACTAAAGTTCCACTGCACTGTAGTAATTGGACAATTTCTTCACTGATTTCTTTTTCTACGCAGAATTATTTATACGATATAAGGTTTAGGTTATGGAATAAACTTAAACCTGCGCTCGCGTTGCGGTGTGTGGGGTAACTCTGCGCGTTCAATCAAAATTCAACTTGATTCCTAAACTAGTGTTCTGATCAGTTTAGGGATTAATTGATTGGTTTCTTTTATAACCCTTTTCATATTTTTTTTTAATTATATAATTGGACGGTGCCCGATTGAAGTTAATCCTTATTATTAATTGTTCTCTTCTCGACGTATTGTACTCGAACGTACAGGACTCCTTTCTACCAGTTTGCTGCAGTATTGATTATGTGAGCTCATAAGCTTCTTTGGGCGTTAGAAGTTCTCTAATTAGTCGTGTTCGGAGTCAGTAAACCGGTTTTATTCTGTGAAGCAAAATTTTTAGCTTAATAATTATTTTCAATTGGGTTATTACTCTAACCTGTCGGAGATGCGGTATTTAGACAGTATTCAGTCATTATAAAAATCATTGTTTATTTTCTTTTTTTGAGCAAGCAATGTTTTCTAGTATAAGTTATACACGAGCAATACAACAAAAATACATATCAGATCATTGAAGACATAGTAGTTTAATAGCTACTTTATTATAAAAAACATTTTAAATACACTGCACTTAGCAACAGCGTTCCTATGGATAACGAGGTATTACTATTTCAAAATGTTCATAATATACTATTCAAATATATCAAGATACGCGATGTTCAATCGCGATTAAAAATGCTCAAATAACAGTCGGCGGTTCTGTAATGGAGTTCTCCGGGTCGTCTTACTGCGGTCAACGGTTCGGGTTACACGGGATTACCGCCAGTTACACCTCTTACGTTACCAACAGGATTGTGTTCATCTGTTATATCATCTACACACGAAGGTCATTGACAGCGGTCGCAGATGACATCATTGTATTTACCCCCACTTGGCGGCAATGTTAGCCTATCGAATGTGTTCGCTGGTGCGTCTGTCTAGACGTGGTCTAGACTGCGCTTTTACTTGTTCAAGTTTTACACACTATTGGACTACGTGAAAAAATGCAAGTAGGTACAACAGGTTTGTTGTATGTGTTGCGGTTTTACGTCGATAAACTGTTCAAAAATAAATTATTTACTTTATTTACACGGTGATTTAATGAATTAGGTTTATAGTTACTGGAAGTGTAAGGTTAAAACTTACATTAACAATTCCAATACATTACGTATACAATTAAATAAATAAACGTATGTTTGAATGTGAGACGTTCACGTGTTTTTGATTAGGTAACATACATAATATTATGTATAATATTATATAGGCATTATGAGTTCGAAAGTGCTTTGTTATCGGGAAACTATTCCGGACAATATATGTAGGTATGCTTTACCTATGCTACTCGGGTGAATTTTGATACGGTACTATTGTGTATCTAAATCAGTAAAACGAGAGAAAAAGTGTTTTATTATATACATAATAACTAAATGTATCAACATAATATTATGTTGACGTGTTCGTTTCGTAATAGAAACGAATCATTTGGATTTGGTAGCACAATCACAACTAAAATATATTTCGAAATATCGAAAGCATTGCGCCATTTCTTACAACTGAATTTTTTGGTCGTGAAGAATAATTTCTTTTTTTTTTCATATTCGCCATAAACATTCCTGATTGTGTAGATCCACAGCTTTATACTATATATTTATAATTTTACCATCGTCATTGCGTTACACTTGGGAATATGCGTATATCTTCTCTATTATAAATGTTATCAAATTTTAATTGATATAATCAGTCTTCATTAGTCGTATTATACGTACTGTATTTTTGTTTAATATCTATATTCTGAGAAATTCTATTACATAAACTGAAAGGGCACAGGTACCTACAACGTAAAGGTTAAATTAATTCATTACCTTATATAAAATTGCGGTCGGTATCGTTAAATGTACGTGCTGGCATTATTCATGTTCTGGTAATCCCGATGAAGTCACGAGAGATGTTTGTTTCTAGGAGTGATTTATGGCAAAAAAAATCGGGATCTTAAATCCTGCGCAACCTTATATTGTTAGAGCTGTTATCGACTTTGTAGACTAAATTTCTGGTCCCTAACGGAGTATGGCCAAACAGTGATAGCCTAGTGGTTTGAAATTCAGCCTCCCACTCCGGGGGGTCTAGGTTCGATCCTGGCAAGCACGCACGATAATCACGGTATTATATTACGTGCGTTTTATAACGAAAATATAAATATCGGATCAACTTGGATCCTAATAGATGTGTCTAGGTACACTTTTATAGTTAAGGTAGTTACTATTAGTAAATTATTATTACACTTGAAATTAAACGATTTCAAGATTGCGATCTCGATGTGTTAATGCGGCTTGAGATTGATAAATTATTTGCTAACCTTACAATTAAATACACAAGAGGATTATGTAACCTGGCTATCTGATTATTTGATGTCATACCGTTTGATCACAAAAATTACCGACACTAAGCAGTAAAATGATTTCGGGGCTTATTGGTGATGCGTTAATGCGGCTTAAAAATGATAAATCGCTTTTTAAGCATAGTCTGTGAAAAAATACCACACGATTATGATTTTACGTTTAGCTAGTTAGTTAACAAAATCCTTTACAAATAAACGTTTTATGTACTTAATGTGGCACGTAATTATTTTAATTGACACAATTTCCGCCATAGACGATTTCGTATTTATGAAATGCGTCGGATTAAGATTTTTCGTGAAATTAATTGGTAACTAGTGCATGATTATATTTGCTCCTCTGCCTACCCCTTAGGGGATTACAGGCGTGATGTTACGTTTTTATTGCATGATTACAATATTTTTTATAAAATATTCCGTGTTATGCGACACTGGTAAGAATATGAAACAAGTTAACAAGACTACTTCTCATAAACGTAACATCACGCCTATAATCCCCTAAGGGGTAGGCAGAGGAAAGTAGTACACCCCCACATTTCACCAGTTAGGTTTAAGTCCCACAATGGAATAGGTGGTGAGCCTATTGCCGTGCACCAGGCACACATCCAGACTCTGAGTCACTGCTAGGAATTCTAAATTAGAAAAATCCAACAGTACCCAACCCGGGATTTGAACCCAGGACCTCCCGATCGGCAGTTGCTATTGTGCTTAGATCCATATTTCCACCAATTTTCATCAGGCAGTTTGTTGAAGTACACTTTAAGCCTCCCATAATTGTAGGGAAGAAAGTTACATCAAACCGAATTCACAGTTTAAATATTGCAACTCATATATTTTTTATCTAATATATTTTTAGCTTGTGATGTTAAGAATATCAGTTTTATTTTTAATCTGTGACCTAATAGATTTCTTGTTTATTTAATTTTTTCAGTTATATGGCCGTGCGGAGCCCTTCCAATATGCAGTGGCCGTGGTAAACAAAGGAGGGTTACCTTCACTACAGCCCGGCATGGGGTTGCATGGCCTCAGAGGTGCGAGGGCCTGTTTCCCCGGAGTGGGATCCCTCGCTGGATGGCTCATGCCTATACATACTGTAAGTGCCGTACAAACAGAATAACTCATGAACACAAATGTAAAAACTTGTCAATGTTTGACTTTAAACTAGTGTGCCAATTGTATTCATCGAGTTACAGTTGAGCCTCTCAAGTGTATCAATCAGCATTTAATACACTAACCATACAGCCATAATAAGAATATTATGTTCAAGTCCTAACATTCTAATTTAATATTATTGTCAATTCTCATAGTGACTATATTTTATGTTTTCCATTGTAAGAACATCACATTAATTAAATCTACAGCTGATGCAACAGGGTGGTTTGAAGATAACGGACTGCAATAATCATGTGAAATCAGCCATAGAATACTTCGGCAACTCCTGTGCACCAAACTCTCTGAAGGACATGTACAATCCCATTGGCGATAATTCTGATAAGTGAGTATTAACTTGTCACACTTGTTGTTGTTCTGTTCTTTATTGAAATCCAGAAAAAAAAACACTTGTGTACAAAAACGCAGATCCACAGATAACACACAACGGAAACCGCAAAACCTAGAATCCCAAAATTTTGCAAATAAGTTCATTACATTGTGTAAGTGAGCAAAAAGGAAGAAATTTGGTAAATTAAACCCATAAGAGGGTAGAATTGGTTTTTAAAAATTTGTAATTAGCTTTTAATAAATGCAACTGTAAAATCGCACAATTTCATTAATATTAACTTCCTTGAAGCTTTACAACTTTGTTTCTGTTTTAGATTATGCAGACTCTGCTCGGGTGGTGCGGGTGTACGTTGCACCCTCGCGGACCCTTACGCAGGTTATGAGGGTGCGTTGAAATGTTTGGTGGCCAATGGCACGGGCGAAATAGCATTTGTCCGTGATACCACCATCCAACACGCGTTACTGTCGCATAAGATTTTAGGTAAGCATTTGAAATATGTTTTACTAATTCATACTTGCTAAGAAATATATCCAATTTCCCTGCTACATCAAATGACAAATTTATTTTAATTACAGTTTGAAATTATAAATATGGCGGAACATTAAATGTGGCTAAATAATAAATATTCTATGAGTTCAGAACTTTGACTACAGTTTGTTCTTATCTTAAGAAAAGATCAACAGATAAATTGTGCTTTCTGCCTATCCCATTAGGGACCTGGTGCGATGTTTACATAGATTTATCTGCAGTATTAGTAATTATTTCAAGCTTGCAAGTCGAAAGAGTGAGACATCTACATAGAATATAAAAAACTATATTATGTATTAAACGAAATTTAGTTTAAATGTTTTATAGCTTTTAACAATATGCAATAAATGAATTGCACTCAGTAACAAATATGAAATTGTCTTCTTTGTCAACTAATGTTGTTATCGTTGGCATCTTTTGTCATAGGAGGAGTAACAGAAGATAACTTTGAGCTGATATGCCGTGACGGTTCCCGCATGCCGGTGACGCAGTGGGAGCAGTGCAACTGGGGCAGGGTGCCCGCTGACGCCATCGTCACTAGCAGCGCCGCTACACCAGAACAGAGAACGAAGTTAGTTGGATCTGACACATCTTTGGCTAAGAACAATCAATATAGTACAACTTTTTAGTTCAACGACATATATGTTTCTGAACAAACAATGATAGAACTCCATATGTAGGATTGAATATGATTGATTATGAAGATATTGTTACTGATGTTGAGTTTTAGATGTTTGATTGTCGGATTTTGATTTAAAGACATATACACTAAGTACAATTGTAATGAAATGATACAATTCATGATTAATATTAAATAGAGTATTAGTTTCATTTGAATGCAAATACTGAAGTAACCAAAGTTCTTTATACATCTGTAATTTCTGTGAAAATATCATGTTCATAAGTCATTCACAAGTCTTACTTAAATGACAAGAAATAAGAGGCCGCTTCTTGTGCTGCCCTTGTGGTATATTGGATGCATTATAGTTCAATTCTCCTAAAATGTTTAATGTTTAAACCTTTTCTAACATATATAATATGTTACTATTACTACGAAATCCACAAACATAACAATGAGTAACCTATGTCTTTACTTGTAGGTATCAGAGACTAGTGATTAAAGCAGTGGAACTGTACGGTGACCCGAACCCCTCGAACAAGATATCGAACAGGACAACCGACTATCAGGCCAGAGATGGTTATGGTAACTTGTACACCACATCGACCGAGTCGTCGCGGTACCCATACGACTCGTATAGACCGAATCCGTTCAACAGAAATAAGGTGGAGGAAAACGATTTGAACAGGTAACAGATTGACTGCTTTAAACAAACAAAACATCAATTTGTCAGTCAATTTGTCAGTTGATCAATCAATCATTGGAAATTGATAACGGGCTCCAGTATTGGGATATAATCGGGATGCGCCAGTTTTGGCCCAACAATGTCATGTCCACAAATTTTTGTTTCGTTTCAGAGAATCAGTTCCAACGTTCAAACCAAGAGTCGATGCTTTCGGCCAACCGATTGAATTACCGTTCCATTTATTCCAGTCCAACGGGACAACGGATTTACTTGTACAGGTGATTGTTTTATTTTTTTTCAACCTTTCTGCTGGTTCACTGCTGGACCGGGCATCCTCTCATAGTGAGAGGGATTTAGGCCATAGTCCACCACGATGGCAGAGTGCGGATTGGTAGACTTCACACACCTCAAAAAATATTATATACTCTATAACATCTCTAAGGTGTGCAGATTTCTTCGCGATGTTATCCTTCACCGTTACAGCGAGTGATATTTAAATTTTACTTATAAAACATACGTAATAAATCAGAGGTGCGTGCCAGGATCGAACACAGAACACCCGGAGTGGGAGGCTAAATTTCAAACCACTAGCCTATCACTGCTTGGCGATATAATTATATTTATTTATTTATTTAGTAGTTTATGTACACAAAAGAAATAACAAATACAGACCAACATACAATAGACATTTAATATACAATCCTCCCCATTAGTTTATAATCCTTTTACGCTAAAGCATAGAGACTTTTACGCTAAAGCATCATCCAAAGATGTAATCGTACCGCATATTCCACAGGACGCAACGATAAACTTCACGATGTTAAATGAAGAGCAACAGGCGGCCAAGCACATACTGAACAACGTGTATGTGGGCCATCAAGCGGAGCAAGCGGTGCTCGGTGTACGCGAGTGTCCGGTCAAACGAGCCGTGCTCTGCGTTACCAGTGATCCGGAGATGGAGAAGTGTGTCAAGATGAGGGTACGCATTGTATACCTGGATGCCGTTAGAAGTCGAAATCTACGCGGGTAACACCGCAGGGCGCAGGCAGTCCGTAATAATTGATGGTGTCAAATAAACCTGTCACACATATAAGCATTACTGCAACATGGCTGATTTTATTAAATTTTTTTTTGTTACTTGAAACAATGCCGGGAGTTTTTTTTTCGCCGGCTTTTTTCTCCCGGTCTACTATAGCCTGAAGCGCGCACGGAACCGAAGTGAGATGAACTAAAACATGACCTTCATAGAGCATATGTATGTGATCTTATAATGAATTATCAATTTGAATTTGTACCGTGTCAGGTGGCGATGAAAGCGGCGTTCCTGACGCCGACGTTGGTGTGCTGGCGCGGACACAGCACGCGGCACTGCGAGCGCGCCGTGGCCGAGGGCACCTGCGACCTGCTGCTGCTGGACGCCGCCGACATGCTGCACGCCGCGCACCGCCACCGCCTCGTGCCCTTCATGCAAGAGGTCCCTTGTCGCCGCCATCACCACCACCGCAACCACTACCACCGCCACCACCACCATCACCACCACCACCATCACCACCTCCACCACCACCTCCTCCACCTCCACCTCCACCCACACTCAACATTCTCACCTTAGCTGAAGCCCCACCAAGCTATAATTATTCTTGATTTATTTATAGTCCATCGAAACAACTGTCCTCCATTTATACGGTCCATTGAGCAGTCGGTTCCGAACTTTACTGTTAAATTACAATATTCAATCTTCTCCAAAGTGTAGAAGTAATCTTTTATGAAAATAGCATAAATAATATAAGCTTATACTACTATTGAACCATATACTAATCTTGTACCTCTCTCTTCTTATAATTGCATCAATAGTCATGTATTGTAAATTTGTTCAGGTGTACTCTAGCGGCGACAACTGGTACTACGCGGTGGCGATCGCGAAGGAACAGGACAAGGACACGGATATAACGTACCTGCGCGGCAAGAACACCTGCCACACGGGCATCGGCACCGCGGCCGGCTGGGTCTATCCGTTGGCTTATCTTCTGTCCAACGGGTGGATAAGGTGAGTGAATGTATAGTTCACAGTGAATACATACTTCTCTTATATATATATATATATATATATATATAGTGTGTGCCACTAAAAACGTAATAATGTTACAAAAATCAACATGCAGACACTGGCGACCGATTGAAAAGTCATATGTGACTGTACTAAATGTGTGTGCAGGCCGTACGGCTGCGACGGGGCGCACGCGGCGGCGCAGTACTTCACGAAGTCGTGCGCGCCCGGCGCGCTCAGCAGCGAGTACGTCGACTCGGGCACGGTGCCGCACGACAACCTGTGCCATCTGTGCCACGGATCTTCTTTCAGGTCACTGAGATCTAATTTTACTATGCGAGCTTGTAACTTTAGCGTCATTTACCTATGAAATGGACAACAGCTTACGAGCGCTCCGGGACAGTGGTGTATAGGCTTCTAGACCGCGCATTAAATGGCGGTGTGTTCGACACTTTGAGACCACTGTTCTTATGACCCTGCCCGGGTAAAGAGAAAGTCCTCGAGTGCCGCAGACCCCATGCGCGTGGTTATTAGTGGTTAGTGCGAACAATTTAAGTGGCCTTCTTCCTCTCTATTGTGTGTATTATTTGTGTATACCTAGATTTAATTTTCCAAATAAATAAAAGTAAATAATAAATAAAATAAAAATCAGTCCCACGCGCCCCATGTTTCTCAGTGACGGGTATACATTAGTAAACATAAAGATATGAAAATAAATATAAAGAAAGTTGTAGAGCGAGGTAGTGTTGTGTGTTCAGGCGGTGCCGGCGTGACGCCAGCGAGCAGTACTACGGGCACCTGGGCGCGCTGCGTTGCATGGTGGAAGGGGGCGGCGACGTGGCGTTCGCGCGCCACACCGTGCCCGCCGAGGCGTCCGCCGGCCGCCGCCGGGAGTGGTGGGCGCGCGACCTGCTGCCCGACGATCTGCAGCTGCTCTGTCCCGATGGTACTCAGACCTTATATTGTTCTACTGCACCATAATGCTGTTTCTCCTGTATAGAGAAGACCGATAGTAAAGGTATACGCCGATATGTACTTTTGCTTTTCATTTGTCTCGCTCTAAATTGTACTAATAACGACTGTATATTCTATTCTATTTGTGTTTTTTGTAGCCTTTAATTTTTATACAAAGCTTTATTCGGAAAGAAAAAAATAAAATTGCCCTTTTTAATTTTTGCTACGTGTTTACCGGTTAGCTCAATTAATGACGTTTTAAATTCGTAAAAACGCAAATATTATCAACTTTTCATCTCCGAACTTTTAGATCCATAATACCGGTCACTTACAAATTGTGTTAATTTTTAAAAAATATCTTCACCAGGAACCCGAGCAAAAATGCATGAATATAAAACTTGTAATTTGGGAAAAGTACCTGGCTCTGTATTGATGGGCAGAGCCAATCACACAGAACTGGACACCTATTCCAACCTCATGGTGTATGCACAGCAGTTCTATGGTTCTACCACATCAGACGATTTCAGGTGTGTTAAAATGAAATATTTCTTTTAACAGACTATTTAACATGATATACAAAATATTTTCTCGTACCATTTTTTTTTTCCGACATCCATTAATCCGTTTAATGATCCAGATACAAAATATATATCTTCTATTGTCAATAATATTGCAGGTAAAACATATTCATAATTCATAATTTAATAGCTCATAACATGAAATATACGTGTATATAATTTTATTTGTCTGTTAAACAGCTTCAGCATGTTCTACTCGCAGCCTCCGTACGCTGATCTGATATTCAGTGACGCAGCGGTGCGTCTAAAGCCCCTGTCACACGCGATGCGTTCAGCGGAAATAATCGCCGGGAAAGCTCTACCGCGGGCAGCTCGCATAGTGTCGTGTGACGCACCGCAAGCCTCCTACTATATAGCTTCGGATCCTGATTTTTTGTCACATGCTATTAGCAACGGTTTTGTTGGATATGTGATTGCACTAGCGCTACTTTTTGTTGCGCTATTAAGATAGTAAAATGGACGCTTAGTATATAAGCCATATATGATTATTTGCACAAAGTGTTAATTCAATTTTACGTTTTTCATTGAAACAAGATAAACCGACATAATATGGAGAGTTCCCGACTTTTAAGAACATCTTTCCCAGAACGTGCTAATCATTGAATGACATTAAATCCATTTTCCCATATTCGTATGACCTAGGATCCTTTTAATGAAGACAGCTAAACACTTGTGATAATCTTATAATATAGGAATTTTACTGATATTGTCTAACATTGTGTAATGTGCATTTAAAAATTAAATTTGTCCAGCTAAGTAGAAAATTAATTATAACTGCTTCTAAGAGCAGCTGAAATGTAGAATTATAAGTGAATACTGTTGAAATTCCGTCCAGTAAGTGCCTGATTTTGACTAAGTTGTTAATGATATATGTATTTTTAACTTAATTTTTACATTATAGGTTTTGAAGTATCGATTCCATTGTTAAATATAGCTTTTTTTTTTCATCACCATCTTATGACTAAAATCTGTGGTTGTCTATTTTGATATTATTATATGAATCTCATGACTGATGTTATTATGCAGTACATTACATTTTAATAATAAAAATTGATAAAATATGGTACATTTTATTTTATATTCCCAATTAACCACATCGTCATAGATAATATTATCTCCTACTATAAATCTAATGCAGTTTGTACAAATACGTAACACGAAAATAGTTAAAACTGTATTCACATAGATCTTGTAAAACAAAAACAAAATATACCTACTTAAAATGAAAAAATCAAAACGTAACATCACGCCTGTAATACCCTTACGGGTAGGCAGAGGAGTGTAGTACACCCCCAAATTGAAAATCAACCTGATTCTAAAAATAAAAGTCAAAATTAAGAAGTTGTAGTACTTGGAAGAGTAAAGTAAATATGATTTTTTTTTACTTAATACTTAAGTAAAATGTATCTAAAACACGCGGAACCAATATGAATTTATTGTTAAAATAAAATAAATTTTATCAAGTTATACAAAGTATAATGTCATGTTAATGTAATTTTTTTTGTCATCATTCCCGTCATTGCGGCCGTTGCAAAAATTAGCTGTGATAGAAACAAGGAATTTAAAAATAATTACGTACCTACTTATCTTCCGATTTTGGTAACTTACAAATAAGAACGCGAGTTTAATAAAACATCTTTATTAAAAAATAACAGACACTATAATATTATTTATATGTAAGTAATAAATTGTTATTTAATATTTCATTACGACATAAAAAATCTTTTATGATTGTAACATTCAAATCCGTTAGGCAAAACTTCTAGCTGTTTCATGATTTTTCTAAGATCGGTTCTTCGACAAACTTCCTTTATTGCTGGACGTAAACACTTCCCGTGTATATCGATCCTGCTGGCGTGTTCTCTAAACTTACCAAAAATACAATTCGTTCTACACAATTCAATAGTAATAAGTGGAACCAGCCCATTACACTTCGGCGTTTTCTTGGCACATAAACTCAACGCTTTAAAAGAAAGATATCTAAAATGATTGATACAGTACACAAACAGGAACTCCTTCGGTTTGCCTTTCATCAATGTCTCTATTATAGTGTTACAAAGTTTAACAGTGACTCGTCTCTTATAGAGATCCAAGTACCTCTGCATCTCTATACCACTACAGAGAACGCCAAGAATCGTGCAGAATTTATTAGCAGACAGACACAGAGTTAGAAACACATGCTTCCAAATAACTTCTTCACTGTTATATTGGAAGTTGAATAAATGGGAGTTAATCTGAATACCCGACTGACCAATTCTGTTTTCCAAGAATTTGCTTACATCTGATATAGCATTTGAGAATGTGATTTTATAACACATCAGCCCAGTAAATACATTATTCGCCCTGTTAACTTGTAAAGAATCAGTGTTATAACTATAACCCAAGAAAGGAATCTCGTTACTGTATTTAATTGTTGAATGTGTAAAGTTGATCATTGTTTTCTCATAATTAACATTTCTATAATTTGAAAGTGCAATTAAGAACAATTGTGCATCTTCTAAAGAATTCGTCACATATAAGTAATCATCGACGACTCTTACAAATAGTTTCAATTGAGTATCATTCGCCTTTAAATGGTCTGAAAAGTAAATCTGATCCATGTGTGTGTAATAAAGCTCTGAAAGTGCCGGAGAGTACTTATACCCTTGTACCAATCCCTCTTTCCATTCATAGACTGTCGAGCCTGCTCTTACAAGTATGGGTTTACGTAACTCAATCAACATTTCTCTATACATTTGAGCATATTTTTTCTTCACATATAATGGTTGCGGTGTTTTTTGAAATTCCATATTCATTTCAGCCAAAATCTTCATAAGCTTCTCTCTATTTATTGAACCAAATGCATTACTCAGATCTGTCTTTACAAAATATAGTTCTGGTCTTTTGAAGTTCATCCATTTTGTATAAAAGGTGGAAAATGCTGTTTCTATCTTATCTTGGGGTTTTCCAACTAGTATCTTAAGAAAATTTAGCCTGTCTTTTATCTTGTATTTCATAGCGGAAGTCAACATATCATTCCTGTACCTCACTATAGGTCTATATTTATTATTTGGTTTTAAAACTAAATGTAGTTTAGGTATTTCTCTCTTAGCAACTTTTAAATGAAGTCTTTCTTGAGGGCTATATTTCCTTTTCACTTTCTTACCTAAGCAGTTCGGTTCAAACCTGCTTATTACTTTAGAGTGAATCATTTCAGAAATATTCCTGTCATAAAAACTTTGCCATTGGTTTTTCCAAAAGAAATGCAATTTATTTTCGTGAATGTCTATCTTGCATGTTGTCACAAAGAAGTTTAAGCATATTATTGCTGACAAAACATTTTTTAAAATCCAACGGATGATTTTATCTAAAACCTGATTTGCCTTGGTAATTAAAAAAGACTTCCAGGGAAAGATTTGATAGTCCCAATTATGTAGAAATTTGTGCAAAAATATATGCTGGTTCTTCATACTAAACAGCACCACTCTTACCAAATTTTTAAATATTTTGGTATTATGCTGATTCCCAAATAATGTTATAGGAATTGTCTCATACAGTGCTGACCAACAGCCTCTAAATATATCTTCTTTATTTACGGGAACTAGCATCTGATTTGATTTTGAACACATTTTGTTATCTTTATTCTCAATAAAATATTTTTCACAGTTCTCCTTGCTATTGTTAACCATATTTGTTCTTAAAATTATTAAAATCTCCTTAATTTCACTTGTTATTACACTCACTAATTCTTTATCTTCTACAAGGCAGAGCAAAAAATCTTCTTCGCTTCTTTTCTTTATCAATTTCAAATTTAGAATATTATTAATTGATCTTACATTTTGTTTATTTATAAAGTAATAAGAGAAGCAAATGGGGTCCTCCATTCTTCTAAACGAAATAACGATTTATTTCTCAAACTTCGTGTGTTATTACTACTCCAAATAGCAAAAATATTGTACTTAAATGTTATACTAAACTTGCATTTATAAAATGTGACCTGTTGAGACATGTTCTGCGACACCCTTTTATATTCATTTCACTTCCTCTGTATTGTGAATACACATCATTAAAATGATAAAAGTTTTCAAAACATTAATTCGTTTTATTAACAAAAATAAACCTTCGTCTATTGTTTCAGGAACATACATTTCAAGGTGTTATATAAAGTTTCACAAAGGTTTGCATCGTTGTTTGAAATTCCCGCGTTTTATGACTGACATTATGACGGTGAAACGAAACTCGACTATCTTCAAAACAAAAAATTATTACTTATTACACATTTATTAAAATAATTAATACTTATATAATATTTGTTTTTATAAATACCCACCTCATTATAAGCAATTGTGACGTGTTAAATCGTCTTTCTTTTCCTACTATTTGGATACATTTCTTATCAGTTTCTGTACTTTGTTTTATGCGACATTATTAAAGTAAATACTATAAAATACTTAGCGTTTGTTTCTGGACTCCAATGAATGTTATTTAACTACGATTGTTAGTAAAACTAATCATTGTCATTATTAGACAACATGTAGGTAACTGCATTAGACTTGTATTACTAGTCTGTTGTCTATTACCTACATTTAACTAAATTTGTTCTGTGGCTATATTCTTTCCTATCGACTAAAACTTGATACTTGATATTGATAGTATTTGAACTTGCGATATCATCTATGATATTGTTGAAGAGGTCAAGTTTAGTTATCGTATCGAAATATAGCTAGTATGGAAGTTTCCAGCCTTTGTAGTTAATATATGACGATTCTTAATATTTTATTATACCTGTTAGAAGATAGCTAACAGTTAAGGCCGATTATTGCCAGAATATTGTTCTACATTTTTCTCTTATCAATATAATCAAACATTTACCATTCCGTTTCTATATTCATTTAGTAAATTACGCTACTTCAAATTAGGAAATATTTTAGTTGATTTATGAATTTGAAAAGATTTTATTTAATATAATGAGTCAATCAGTTGTTCGTGATCTCCTTCAGATATTCAAAAGCAGTATTTTTGCAGTATTGCCTGGCAATTTGATGAGAAAATCTATAAAATATTGTAAACTTACTGAAGAATTAGCTGTGGCTGGTAAAAAGTTTGATTTACAAAAGAAAAATGTTTATGTTGTTGGAGCAGGAAAAGCTGTTCAAAGCATGGCTATTGAAGTAGAGAATATTTTTAGTTCTAAAATTAAAACAGGTATTATAAGTATTCCTATTGGGAGCCTGGTACATACTTCTACAAACAGAAACATAACGTTTCATGAAGGAGCCAAAAATAACTTGCCTGACATTAATGCTGTTTTCACAGCTAGCAAAATTGATAATCTCGCAACTGCCCTACAGATAGATGATTTCCTTTTGGTTCTAATATCAGGTGGTGGTTCGGCATTATTATCTTTGCCTAAAGCACCCATTACTTTGGAAGAAAAAATTGACCTTATCAAAAGATTGACAAATTCAGGGGCCGATATCAAAGAGCTTAACACAGTGAGAAAAAGGCTATCCGGTCTTAAAGGAGGGCAGTTAGCTATTAAAGCTTACCCTGCTACAGTAGTATCATTAATACTGTCAGATATTGTAGGGGATCCCTTACATTTGATAGCTAGTGGACCAACGACTGAAGATGAAGATAATTCTTCTGAAGCGATGGATGTTATTAACAAATACGGCCTAAAAAACCACACTTCAAACAATATCATAAACATTTTGAGTAACCCACCTGATTATTATCGGAAATATCCAAAAAATAATGTACATAATTTTTTAATAGGCTCCAATAAAATAAGTACTGAAGCAGCTTTTAATGAAGCTAGAGCTCTGAAATATGAACCTATTGTTTTATCCAATGAAGTCACTGGTAATGTTAAGGATGTAACCGGGCAATATGTAAAGCTGACGAAACAATTTTGTGATTATTTAAATGGTGACATAAATCTGGAATGTTTAAAAATTAATCTGGAACATCTGGAGATACCAGGATTCAATTGCAATACTGTAAATCATTTTGACAGTAGCACGATTAAGGATAAAGATTTGTGTTTGATTCTTGGTGGTGAGATAACTGTTGAAGTTAGAGGTTCAGGGAAAGGTGGCAGGAATCAACAGCTAGCTCTAGAATTTTCCAATTTATTGCACCATAGCAAGGATAACGTAAACAACTATGATATACATATATTATGTGCTGGAACAGATGGTATTGATGGACCCACAGACGCTGCTGGTGCCATAGGTTACCAAAATTTAGTCGCCGATGCAAACAACGATGAACTAAATGTAGACAAATACTTAGATGATAATGATTCATACAACTTCTATAAATGCTTCAGAAATGGTACACTGCATGTTATTACGAATCATACAAACACTAACGTGATGGATATACATTTAATAATTATAAAAAGGATTAGGAACAATTAAAATAAGTACATTTTCTATTATAATCCATTGGGTTTCCTACGAAGACGGTTTCAAAAATAATTTTAATTTATCCTTTTTACTATCATCATGTTTAAATTTAGCCGACGCTAGAACTGCTTTTTTACAAAGTCCAGCAAATTTATCCTTTTTCTTTTTATTGTTCTTAATTATTTTAGGTTCTTCTTTTATTTTAGATTGCAATATATTTTTCTTGTTATTTAAAGAAAATACTTGTACCGTGTTGCTATATACATTACATATTTGTTTACTGTTGTTAATGACTTTTTCATTTTTCTTCTTTTGTTTTACTTTCATTTCTGTAACAGGCGTTTGAGATTTCACGATACTTGGCTTACTAGGTTTTGTAAGCACAGTTTTTATACTGTGGCAGCAGAAAGCACAAATTCGCTCCTGTTGAAAAAAATATATAAACAAAACTATGACACCATTTTATTTCATAATTATGTGGCCAATGCTTTAAAAGAGAGTTGAATTAAAACTATTTTGTAAGCATTATAAGTAATTATTATTATACTTGCTGAGTAAAGTGCTTGTACCATTTACGTATTTTAAAAATTCCTACAATTCACCGGGTATATTTTAGTTAGGCCTATTGCACAATTAAAAAAAAATAACTTGTGGCAATACTTTAGATGACAATGAAATCAGTATCTTTTTCTACACCAACAAGCATACGAAACTATGTATTGTGTCTTGGTCTACCCAATAGCAGTAAAAAAATCAATTTGTAGTCATGTAAAGTGTGTTTACTCACCATTTCATTACTATACAATAAATATTCTTTGTTAATTTTGCTCATCATTTTCTTACGTCCGTTTATCCTCTTTCTTTGCCTTTTACTAAGTTTCAGAGGCCTTAACTGAAATAAAATACTTGTAGTACTTAAATGAGGGAAATATAAAGACCTACATAATATTTAATACAGCCAAAGGCAACACTTCAATTTTTTTCATTTATCATATAAGTTGTGGTTGCTGGGAATGCGACTGGCAGAAAGGTTTAATTACAAAACGTATCTTACTTTAACCTCTGATCCTTTTCTCCACTCCAAACAGCAATGGCTACATCTAACTTGTTCTGAAAAATGTTTCTGGGGCAACCCATATCCCTTCGACAATACTTTACATCGCATCCTGTTGAAAATATTTAGTAATAAATGTTTACAAAACCTCAAGAAAAGAAGGAACCATTTAAAAAAAAATCATACATATAATAACTTTTCAATATTTCTTGCGTTTGATTGACAGCGACCCCGGGCAGTATTGATGCTGCTTTGCATAAAAAAGCAATCGTTGTTTCAGTCATTACTGTAAAAATTTAGTACAATTTTCGCTACAATGATATTATTTTGTCTTTACTATCAATGTCAAAACAAAATATTTCATCCACACGTGTGTCTGACTTCTGACGTTACTAACAGCACAGATAATCTAAATATCGACGTAAGACAGTATAATACACTTCTTTGAAGCTCTCTATGTTTTATTTTTATACTTGTTACATTTAATAGACAATCAGTAATCTTAAAATGTACAAATGATTAGGGAAAAGTTATTGTGTGAAGCTTGGAAATTGTAATTTTATGTAATATATAAAATATTAGTTAGCAAAATTCTTTACTCGTAATTATCATAGCGTCGTATTAAGCCCAAAAAAGAAATATTTTCCCGCCAAAAAGAACAGCTGTCATGTCATGCATGTTCAAGTTAATATGTTGTTGTTAACAATTACGAATATTTCTTGTTTTAAGTACTTTTAGGAAAGTTGAAATTTCTGTTAATTGTACTCAAGATAATTTATTATCGTGATCATATTTACAGAACTTAGAGTCAACATTATCATTAGCATCAAGTAATACAAGCTTTTATATGCGCAATAGCGGTGTTTGCTGCGTAAACTTGTTTCTTTACTATAGTATAATACAAACTAAACGAAAAGACCGGTGATTTGATTTTGGATTAGAATGGATGTTGCCGACACTTACGCGACCCAAAGCCAAGTGAAAGATGAGGTTGGAGTACGTTGTCAGAAGTTGTTTCAAGACTTTCTAGAGGAGTATGCATATTTTAATACTTACTTCTCTGCACACGTTCGATGTTCAAAGGTTTTTTACTTTAACTTTACAGTGGCAGTTTAAATTGTCTTTATTTGGTGTTGTATTGAATAACCTTTATTCATTGTCATGTTATCCATAATTCGGCTTTTTGAAAAGTGATATGGTTATAGTATTATTCGAGTTGATTCCATCCATTAGCCTTTACAAGTCCGCTGTTGGGTGGCCTCTTTCTGATGCCACTCAACCCAATTCTGGTCAGGTCAGTATACCCCTTGTTGGCTGGGTGACCTTAGTACATATTTACTAGATTGTATACAGATTTTTATTTATTGACAAATACCTTGTCACTCGCAGATTCAAAGAAGACAATGAATTAAAATATGAAAAACCAGCCAAGGAACTGTTAAAACCTGAACTGAGCACATTGGAAGTTAGCTTCGATGATGTTGAAAAATATAACCAGAATCTTGCAACAACTATAATTGAGGAATACTACAGGATATACCCATTTTTGAATCACGCCATACTCAACTATGTGTTGAGTTTAGCCGAGACAGGTCTGAAAAAGGACTTACAAGATAAGGAGTGTTATATCTCGTTTGTCGATGTCCCCACAAGGCATAAAGTGAGAGAATTGACAACAGCCAAGATTGGCACTTTGATCAGGATATCGGGCCAGATTGTGAGGACCCATCCGGTCCATCCTGAATTAGTTTTGGGTACTTTTGTATGTTTGGACTGTCAGACTGTAGTTAAAAATGTCGAGCAACAGTTTAAGGTGATTGTTGAGTTTCTACGTGTTCAAACCTAGTAATTGTTTTTTCATGATCATACTTGTCCTATTGTTATTCCCTTCGCAATGCTAGCACCATGAATTTTTCCATTATCCTCGGTTTCTTCCTATATGTATGAAAAATACTTACAAAGAGCTCTAGACCGTTTGAAGTGAGTGAAGAAGTCTGTAGAAATATACATCTTTACATTATGAGCATTTTATATACTTTTATTGTTATTTTTAAATTACAGTACACAATACCAACGATATGTCGAAATCCAGTGTGCGCTAATCGTAGGCGATTCATGCTCGACGCAGACAAGTCAACATTTGTGGACTTTCAAAAGATTCGCATACAGGAGACCCAAGCCGAGCTCCCTCGTGGCTGTATACCCAGATCCCTCGAGGTCATACTGAGAGCTGAAGCTGTGGAGTCTGTACAAGTGAGTGTTGAAAATAATTTATTGTACGCGATCGGAATGGGGCTGTGATAGCAATGTGTTTTGTATAGACCTCTGGTAAATTGTAGTTCAAAATATTTTTCCTGTACTTAATTATATCAACTGTAGTCTTGATCAAAAAAAATATATAAAACCGCGGACTATATAAAAAAAAAAACTTGTAAAAAGACACTGGATTGAATAAATCTTTTTAGCAGACTCATCCTCTGTCAGGCAGAATTGTCAAATGCTGGCCCATAGCAAATTAAAAAAAATTGCAGTGGACTTATGTTGGCAGTATAAGGCCTGTGTACACACACGCATGTAAAATAATGCTGAAAATGTTCAATGGCTTTTTTCTCATTGCAAAGTCCCATACTGTTATAGTCTGACCTAGTTAAACAATGTTTCATGACATTATAAAATCAGTATAATATACAGTCGCGTGCAAAAATATTTAATCACTTGCTTGTGACTTGCTAAGAACTTATTTAAAATTAAACTTATCGACAAATGTGTTTAAATGTGGTATCGATCGATCGATCATGTGGTGTCGGATCAAATATAGCATATTCTCTTTACTTCCAGGCAGGAGATAGATACGATTTCACTGGTACACTGATTGTTGTGCCCGATGTAGGCTCCCTGTCATTTCCTGGAGCCAAAGCTGAGATCACCACAAGAACGAAGCAAGCCAACGAAGGGCAACTGGAAGGCATCAAGGGGCTGAAGGCGTTGGGCGTGAGAGAGTTGCATTACAAGTACGTTGTTACAGACATTATATTATCATCCACATGTCTACATATAATTGATCTTTAATTCTTCATGTCCTTAATAAAATAAGTTTTCCAATTAAGATGTATGTAAAGTGTGAACAATGAATATCAGTTGGAAATTTTAAATGTTACGTATTATGTAAACTTGAAAGAAATGGTTTTTTGGAACACCAATATAAAACCACAATGAAAATAAGATTGTCGATTTCCTTATATTCCCTCCACCGAGTGTCGGCTTGATTTTAGATGACTAAAATAATTATATGAATATTTTCGTTACATCTTAATGCCTTCTGTACACACATCGGATGCTAGGTAATTATACAATAATTGCTTATTACGGTGTAGGACAGCGTTTCTGGCATGCAGTGTACAAGCCATTTCCCGAAGATTTGGCACTGCAGAGCTCTCCACAGACGATATGACCACTGAGGATATGCGGAAGCAGATGACAGACAAAGAATGGGACAAGGTGATAGGTTTTTTACAGTAAATAAATACTATTAACTTACTTACAAATAAACAATGCTTTCCAATGTGCTAGTTTCTTTGATTTTATCTTATAAGAACTAACTGCAATTTCATTCATTCATACATTCAAAGGTATACGAGATGTCAAGAGACCGCAATCTTTACAACAACCTCATCACCAGTCTGTTCCCGAGTATCCACGGCAACAATGAAGTGAAACGAGGCATTCTTCTCATGTTATTTGGGGGAGTTGCGAAAACGACTTTGGAAGGTAAGTAACAATTATACTATCCCTATATGAATTGTTTCAGATTATCTCACTTTAAAAATATAATTCTGATCTATGTCATTTTATTTATTTGATGTAATAAAACATAGATTAAATACACAGTAACTTGTCCTATTAATTAACAATAAAATACATACATACATACCGTCACGCCAGGTCCCTAACGGGGTAGGCAGAAAGCACCAAGTGCCAAATATCTCGGTCCTTACAAACCTTAATAGTTAAACAATAAAATCAATATAATAAACATAACTAAACTAAATATAACACAATGAGTCTTATTTTTAACATCAATTTTAACTCACATTATACAATAATCGATTTGTGTTAATCGTTTCCAGAAACAACCCTCCGAGGCGATATCAACGTGTGCATAGTGGGTGACCCCAGTACGGCTAAATCGCAGCTGCTCAAGCAAGTGAGTGAGATTACCCCTCGAGCTGTCTACACCAGTGGCAAGGCCTCGTCGGCCGCTGGCCTCACTGCTGCCGTGGTCAAGGTTAGTTTAGAGATGTCTCAGACCAGAATCATACATAAAGAATATTCTATATATAAATTTTCTCACATTTTGCTTTTACTTTTGTGATAGCTACATTTACAGCTTTGTTATAATATATAGTATATTATGGATACTTATATATCTAATACTAATTATAAGAGTACTTACTTATTACTATTATATGATGTGATTCGCTAAAGATATATATTTTAGATATAAATATGTCCTTTTGAAAACCGTTTATAATTCCCAATGGTTCAGTAATAATTGGTTTGATAGGATGAAGAATCGTTTGACTTTGTCATCGAAGCCGGTGCACTGATGTTAGCCGACAATGGTGTGTGTTGCATCGATGAGTTCGACAAGATGGACCCAGGGGACCAGGTGGCCATCCACGAGGCCATGGAGCAGCAGACCATATCCATTGCTAAGGTACGCTTATTTAATATTCACGAGTATATATTGTACACCTAAGTATTTTCTGCCAAACACGAAAAACCTAACAAAAAATATGAAGGTTTTTTTTTTATTGTTACTTAGTGATTTAGAACAATGGAAAAATGCATCGGCAAATTTTGGAAAAAATAGTAAAAAAATCATAGATATTTTACTTATATTTCAGGCAGGTGTCCGAGCTACACTCAACGCCCGGACGTCCATCCTGGCCGCCGCCAACCCCATCGGAGGTCGCTACGACCGCGCCAAGTCCCTGCAACAGAACGTGGCTCTCAGCGCGCCCATCATGTCCCGTTTCGACCTGTTCTTCATACTGATAGACGAGAGCAGTGAAATAGTCGACTACGCTATAGCCAGGAAGATCGTGGATTTGCACTGTAACAAGGAGGAGACGTACGATTGTGTGTATTCCAGGGAAGATTTGCTGAGGTACATCGCTTTTGCGAGGTCGTTCAAGCCACTTATAACCGAGGTGAGTCAGATTACAGATATAAATGATTTTTCTCACCACTTGCAGTCTAGAAGCTATTTTAGCAAGGTGCTTGAGTACTCTTTACCTTGATATGTGTCTTTTAATGATGAAAATCATTCGCATTTGAAGTTGATCGTCTTCGTATTTAACATTCTATCCTAGCAGTGGATTGTCAGTGCTTGTAATTTTAAAAAACCGTCTCGGTATTGGGAGAATAACTAATTGATGCCAAAAATTACATCACCATCTTGAACATTACAATTATATTTTGAATGAGAGTTTTAAAAATTTTATTGGAACCAAATCTGGCTGGTAAATGTTAAAATATGAGGCAAATTAAAATAGATGTATACATAGACACCGGTAACGGGTAAACATTGGTTTAGGAAGCGGGCAAACTGCTGGTGGAGTACTACGCGGCGCTGCGGTCGCGGGACGGCGGCGGCGGCGCGACGGCGGGCGGCGCGTGGCGCATCACCGTGCGCCAGCTCGAGTCCATGGTGCGCCTGGCCGAGGGCATGGCCAAGATGCACTGCAGCGGGCACGTCACGCCGCACCACGTGCACGAGGCTTACAGGTCCGGATGATTACATCCTTTAATCCCTCAGGGACAAACGCCTCGGAGAAGTCTTCCTTCTGGGGCACTCCCGGAGCGTTATGATATGGGGCTCTTCAAGAAAGGCGAAAAAAGAGCTCTCCTTCAAAGCCGGCAGCGCACTGGTGACTCCTCGGATGTTGCAATTGTCTGTAGCCGACGGCGGTGACCACTTACCTTTAGGTGGCCCGTCTGTCTGTTTGCTGAATTGTATAAAAAAAAGAAGGTTTCACCATTTTACCCAATCTTGTTGAGCAGTGGCCAGGTTTTCCCAATCGAGTCCAGTCAAAACGCAGGCTCAGGTTTTCTGGCTTCAAATTTCACCAACCTCTGCTTAATGATCGCAAATATTTGATTCGTATGTATATATATAAAATAGCCTTTATGTTTATACAATTTGGAATGTCCATGTGTAATACGGTAGACTGATTTCTCATAGCCACAGGCTTTGTCTGTTTTGGTATTGAATGGCTTTGTTGGAGATGTCCCAATACCAAGAAAAAATATGTCGTTTTTAGGTTACTGAACAAATCTATAATTCGTGTGGAGCAGCCTGACATACACTTAGACGAAGAAGATGTACAGTGTGAGCCCAACATGGACGTAGATCAAGATGTACCCAACGGCACTGGTGAGATATAATGAAACATAAATTCTTGATAAAGATGAAAAATAGCAAGGTTAATTTCATCGATAAATAGCAACATTTAGTTTTTTAACCGACTTCAAAAAAAGGAGGAGGTTCTCAATTCGTCTGTATTTTTTTTTTTCATACAAAGTTAAGTATGTAATCTGTTAGCATCACTCTAAGACCTCTTTGAAAACAGTATTTATTTCTTTATGATGGCAACATATATATCTTATCTCAAATAAAATTAGTTCTATTAAAGAACTAACGACTGTGTTACATAATGTTGTACAAAGTTTTTGTTAAAGTTGCACACTACAAAATTGTGTTACTTAAAATTACTATTATTTGCAGGAGACCAAGTAAATGGCGATTCAGCGCCCAAGAAGAAGTTAACGCTGTCGTTTGAGGAATACAAGGCTTTGAGTGATATGCTCGTTGTTTTCATGAGGAAAGAGGAGAATGAAGCAGAAACTGGAGGTAAGATTTATTATTTTATACTGATTTCGTATTATATTATCAATTAGTACGTTTTGTGTAGTTCTGATGAAAATTGAATTCTTATTTTTTTAATTCATTGAAAGACTTTGTCACAGAGCGACCATACCGTCCCGTAAGGAACAACACACACATTACAACAACAACAAAATATAACAAAAACAAAAAATTAAAATTAAACTTTAGATAGAGCTAAGTGGGCTAAGTCAACCAGCAGT
>DWDX01000419.1:0-27430 GCA_018245675.1 Agara michaeli
TGAGAAATGCCTAGGTATCGGTAAAGGTTGGTAGTTATATCGCACACTTTCCTTTCTATGCACATCAAGTAGTTAACTATTAGCTCTACTTTTATGCAGGCTGTGGGGGCGTGCACTTATTTATTTTGCGTCAGCACTGTGATCACATATGTTCTTTACTCTTAAGGAATTAAGGTAACTTGAGGTAGAAAATTAAACACAGTAACATATTCTAACAACGTGGAATAAATCATGGGACTGGTGAACGGTACTTCAATATTGCAATGTACATACATACATTTATATGAATCAAATGACACCTTAAACACTTTTGGTGGCTATATCGGAACTTACTGAGATAGGCATGAGGTATTCTAAACCAATACAGCTGTGTATTTACACAGGTTTTGCCTGATATGAGATCAGATTCCTGCGTGTTTACAGAAATTATACTTATTTATGAAAATTGTACTGAACAAAACTACTTAAAAAAAAATCTTGGGTGTAATTTCCAAATTTCATTCCTTAGTGATCACTTACGCTATAGAAATACCTATCTGCAAAATTTCAGGGTTCTAAGTTCAGCGGCTTAAGTTGTACATAATTTGACCTCGATATAATGGAAGATGATTTGTATATTAATCTGGCTTTAGGTACAGATACAGACAACAAGTTACAGATGTTGGTGCTCATGATGTGTCGATCTTGGCGATGGTTTCAGACGGCACTGGTGAACGATGCCCCATGCACGCGTTCCGTTGCGGCGGGCCCGGCTCGCGCTGCGTGTCGCGCGCCGCTCGCTGCGACGGCACCCCGCAATGCCCTGGAGGAGAGGACGAGAGGAATTGTCGGGCGACTCGAAGGAAAGGGTAAGTTCACAATGACCACGTATGTATTCGATGTCAACTGTATCAACGAGGTCAGTTAAACGCCAGACTGCAATCGAGACTGGACGATGAAAAAGTAAACTTAAAGCGTAGAATGCTCGCGAATAAAAAAATAAACATAAGAAACTGATGAATAGACTCTGTGCCCATTGTCACTAAGTTTATCTTTTGCAAATAATACATAACAGAAATACAAAATCCTTAGCCGACTTCCGCGGAGCACGTTACAAGGACATGCGAGCCTAGATAAATTCCAAGGAGTTAAGTCAACTTGAATAGGGACAGGACAGGTTCCGCAACAGATTAACGATAAGCGCAGCGGGAATAAATGGCACCTGTCTCGTGTCCGAGTTCACTATTAGCCCGAGTACGGGATATAAAGGTGCGTGTACAATGGTTCCAGGCAGAATGCGATATTGCGACAAGCAATATCACATCATCAAAATTTGTTCATCCTTGAGACAGAAATTAATCAGCACTAAATTATTAGTATTCGGCATTATTACAGAATCAAAAAAATCGCTACTCACTCTCCATATACGAGACAGTAAGTGTAGGTATTTCCATTACGAGTAGCTCCTTATAAATGTCAGTGCTTCACGTAGGCAAATGTGTCATAAGTAAACTTAACTTTTATGAAATTGGTTTTGTTTTCGGAGTAAAAAACACCAAAGTGCTCTTCGGCCTTGCTATTTCATTTCGGCACATTAGATAAATGAATGAGTATTTCAAAATAAGCTAGCTGCGTGAACCCCCTTTCTACGTCTAACAGTATTTAAAACAAGTATTACCACGGTCTTCCAGTTGTCCCCGACACACATTCCGCTGCGGGTCAGGCGAATGTCTGCCCGACTACGAGTTCTGCAACGCAATCATTTCCTGCAAGGACGCCTCCGATGAGCCCCCGCATCTCTGTAATGAACAGTCCAGGTGTGTTATTAAATCATAAATATTTCCACGTCGCTTAGTTCTCAATGCACGCCGATGGCACGAGAAGTAGTGTTTAATCGGAACCCATTTTACGTTCATTACATGCACTCATAAAACATAATTCTATACGCTTCCAGACACTAGTACACACCATTATTAATTAAATTTCTGATGAGAATATCAATTTATAGATTTACTGCTCTAGTTTCACAGATTTACGGCAGACTATTATTTGAGGGTGGGAAATATTTAGAAAAAAACGCTCTCTGAATGTGACGCTTCGGTTTGTTTAACGAGATATAAATGATTATTCACACGTTCCAATAAGATAGGACGTGATTGTGGAGTGTGTCATCGCTGTAGAGGTGCATGTGCAGCTTAACCTCCTAAAACTTATAGGAGTTATTATTGTGAACGGTATTGTTGAAAATTGTCCTATATACGCCATATTTAGTGAAACAAACGTCAAGTTAGCTGTGCCCGCCATATACGTTTATACAATAACGGTCGCGACTCGATATCGCACCTTTAAATAAGTTCCAACAAAAAATACCTTACATTGTGTCCTACATTCTTATGAATACTCAGTAATATCATAATAGCACAGATAGCCACAACTAAAAAGATTGTCTAAGCAATTTCCCAACAATATCCTTGCCATTAATGCCGTTAGGAGGAGGAGAACACTTACATGACAATCTGTCATTAATTCATTATACAAAATTGGTAAATAACTGCAGGCATTGGTTACATAGATTTAGGAGAAAATTCCGAGACAGTTAAACTATCAATATTTAAACTAATATATACGAGTATATGAAGGTAGGTGTTACCGCCTGCTTGTGATCATTGAATTGAGTTGAAGCCTTAACGAGAACGGTAGATGGCTATAGAATTATGTGTGTGTGGTGACTGAAATAACTTTGACAACCTAAGTTTTAAACATTGAAACAAACACACCAGTCATGCATTAGCGAATTCTCTCGTTGCAACCACATGCTGTATTTAGCGGATAGAGGTTCCGTTTTTCATCCCATATGCTACCTTCGCTGAATTAATCTTTAAACCGGATCTATTTAGAGCGAGATTTAAACAAGTGTTACACTAAAATAACTGAACTTCTGTTAACGTAGAACTCGTTCTCTCAACGGTTTTTGCATAATCCATAGGTGTGTCAGTATATTAACTCCTGTTGTGTAGATAACAAGAAACAGAGGAAATGCTTGAGGCCATAAATGTTCATTTCCTTAATGACGATCTACTAGTCTTTAAGCTGCTACAGTAAGTAACAGGAAAATATTACGAGTATTAATTACGGTTTTAAGTAATTCCATGGATATTGCAGCTTACTGTACGCGCGTCTTAATAGTTAAATGAACGTACACGATAGTGAAACGTCCTACATATACCTACTAGCCGAGGCATTATTAATCCTGCAAAATATTATTGGTTAAATTATTATAACAGCACACTATATAACATAATTATTAAGCTTTATTTCTATATAAACAAACGTTACGGTTAGTTATTAGTGTTATACATATTAGGTAAACATGTTTTATCTGTCGATTCGCTCAGTTCTATTCACTTTCTTATTAACCGATTTCAAAAACGGAGGAGGTTCTCAATTCGACCGTATTTTGTTTTCTTAATTATATCGATGTGCAGATGGCGAGCGGCCGACTTCTGTCCCCTGAGGTGTGGCAATGGCCGCTGCAGGAGCACTGCCGTGGCGTGCTCGGGGCGGGACGGCTGCGGGGACAACAGCGACGAGATCGCCTGCTCTGTCTGTAGTAAGTTGCACAAACTGAACATAAAATGCGATACATTAATACAGAATACAAATAACCCGAACTATAATATTTCGAAGTACTAAACTTTGATCCTATACATAATTTTAGAGGTACCTAATTGTAAACAACTAAGTATTTTCCTTATGATTTTAATGCAACTCGTGTATAAAGTGAACGATACGTCAGAAGCTAAGCAACGTGATATTACATTCTTAATTGTTTAACATCAATATTAATATTAGAATTACACCATGTACCTACGAGTACGTATCTACTGCAATGTAGAATGCATAGAAAGATTTAGTTATCGATAACTAAATATTTTGTATGTTCTGAACTTAACTTTCTAGACAATAACTTCTCTAATACACTATGAAGTAGTTTAATGCAGGAATCGTTTAATTTAAACTAGTTAGGGTCTCCCCATATCTGGCAATAGGCAATCGCAGTAGGCTAGTTTTTCACGTAAAAACGATTTGCTGTCGCTTGACGGTTGTTGACCTCCGTTAGGCAGTAGTCCCCTGCCGGTGGTCGCGACGGGTGTTCAGCAGTCGTGACCTTCAAATTGGTTTCGCTGCGGATTGGCAATAACGACGTGCACTAAGTTTTCGATTATTTTTTCGTTACTAGTTTTTTCGATTACATCTGAAATGGGTATTCTGTCCTATTTAACAGTGGGATGGTCAATCTATAATGCATTTATTATTGTTATACATATATCATGTATACAGAACACAATGATATATGCGTCGTTCAACTCAACTTATGAGAAGAGGGTCACGGCAAAGGATTGGGTTTGTTCCGATTTAATGTCAAGGGTTAAATATGTTGACGAGCTCCTTCGACTACTATCAGGTCCGTACGGTGGCAATAAGCAAGTTTGAAATTTGCTATTTTCCCATAAGTCGCCTAGCTTCGTATTACCTGAGCCAATCCAAGGATTTTTAGTCTTGGTATCAAAGACAAAAGCTTTTTCAAACCGGCTCAAACGGATTCTGTATCGATAGATATGGGGAGACCCTTAGTTACGGTAAAGAGACTGCGGACATTTATAATATCTCCTTACAATGTATACTTACTGTATATGTACCTATATTAATGTTTTAAAAATGAAAATTTCTTTCAGGGTGTCCTGCGCCACCAGCTTACTCTTGAAAATCATTGCACGGTGTATCTTTAGTTGAATTTCGACACAAGGATGGATCTCAACATTGTAATCGATCACATGACAATCTTAAACATACGAATAGCCGGAATATCAAAACATTTTCTCAGGAACGTCTCTATTCCGACTAATTATGAAAGAATGGTTTATACCAACATATTTTGCCGTAGTCTTTATAGATCATATCTGTGACTAACCAGGAACATTCATTAAGTACTTTCTTTCCATCTCTCATATAAGGAGTCATAAATTTATTAATGTAGAATTATCTTTTTTAAATATCACCATTGTATAATGTTTGTATATTACGTAAGTACATACGTAAATATATCTTGTAATTGGTTTAATTATTAGTTAAATACTATTCGTTTCACACTTTTTATCACCTGAGTATTACCACCTACAACTTGCCAAAAAATTCATAATGGCATGAATCTTTCAACTCAAACAACATATTTATTTGAGTCTCACAATTATTTTGTTGACGCAGTATGTTTTAGTGTGTATACGAAAATATTTATCTTTTCAACTCACGTGATAAAAATTATTTAACAAATATATCGCAGCGTCACTATGTTAATACTGCGTATACGATGCCAAGATAACAATGTATGCTATCCGGCAATTACTTTACAGATTTTTTCCATACCGCCACGAACTGGATTGAGTTGGTGAAACTGGTACAGGCGTGACATTAACTGAATTCTAAGTTCAATCTTTAAATAACTTTTCTATCTAATGTAACAATGGATTCTTTTGTAACGAATTCCAACCACCGACGAAAACAAGAACGTTAATATCTATCTATATTTAATATAAAAGTTTAAACAAGTTACAATTGTTATACACACGTTAGTTTTTAATATACACATAGACACGATATTTCATAACGAGTAGATTTTATCACAGTCGGGTATTGCTTCAATTATATATGTTAAATTAATTAATATGACCCAATAATTTCATGGTATCTGAAATCAATTTTTATCACTTATTCCCTGCTATCGCTTAATCATATTAATAATCAACGAGAGACAATCAGTACATTTTTTTAAAATTAAATCTAGCTAAATATACATATTTTCATAGTAGATGTTTTGTAAATCCTTGTGGGTACGATTATTGAAATACATACGATTATTTTGTTTAATGAATTGTGTTAAACATCGCTTTAAATAATTCAATATAGGGACAAACCGTATCTTCGACAGTTGGTTCAATCTAATGTAGCCTTGACATTTAGTACCTAGTGTTAAGTCTTTAATTTAATCCCAACATCCGATAAGACTGAGGAGTGATACTCTGGCACTGTTTTTGGCAATCCTTATATTTTAGTGACGTTTATATTACTCGGTTCGAAGGATTAATCCAGGGCTTCTTCTGGCGCGGGGAAAACCCCGTTCCGTTCCGGACTTTAGTATATTGCAGTTGACTATTTAAATGGCTCTTGCTTGTGTAATGAAAACGCGGTCTTAATTTTCTTTATTGCAGTGTATATATGGATTGTATAAGGATGTTTAAACACATTATTTCGTTCTTAGTACACTAAGTCAATCGTGCGTAATTTATTGCATATTTTTACCTATGTATATAGGTGCCGGTTTATGTGCATACCGGATTATAAAAGTAGGATAGCATTGTATTTATAAGAGATCAGCGACACAAATAACAATATTGTGGTCACTGAAATTTTATATACAATTGTAATATTTTTGTAACGAATTGTACCTACTCATAACAAATTATTTGGTTATGACCTTATGACCCACAACCACCCACTTCATATCATTTTGATATAATAGTCAGGTATACACCTAGATTTAAAGTTAACTTATATTTTATAATCTTATATGTCGGTTTATCTAAAATGTAGCGTCAATGTTTTTCAGTTTTATTAATACTAACAATCTTTGTGGTTTGATAGATATAAACAAAGTAGATTACTGGTAATTAAGATTAGATATTATACGAAAAACTATGTTAAGCTTAGTGTAGCAGCAGTACGAGCGTAACTTATTGTAAAATAGTGTGTCTTTGTGTGTGAATGTGATGAAATATATTTATACCTTATTTACATGTTGTTTCACTACCCTGTTCCCTCATTTGGTATTAAAGTATTGACATTGAATTTTGTAATTGTTTTTTAACTGAAGCTTAGCCAAATTAAACTTCATTTGAGGTACCTTTCGTGTTTTTTAACAAATCGACAAACAACGTTAGGAAGATATTATGTAATAATTAGAGGGGGTTTTTTTGACACAAGAACGCCAATAACGTTCAAATTTTAAATTGTATTAAATGAACTACGGCCGATATTCGATGTTTAGTGACCCCTTGTATAGTAACATAAATTATTATTACAATAAAATTAGATCAAGAACATCGTCTACTGCAACGCCATCTATTTCAGTGTGAATCAACTGCTCATATTACTCCTATTTACAAGCGTCACTGCAAACAATTGATAATAACCTCTGTACTAAAATTATACCCATTTTCTCCATCGATCAAGAGATGGCGCTGTCGGTCACTGTAGCTAATACTACTGAAATCAACTAACTAGAGCTATTTATAGATTAAACTAAACATGTATTAAATTGTTAATTAAATATTTTAATATGGAATCGTTATATTTATCATATCCATAATTATTTGAGTTATAACAGTTACAATAATCATTAATACCACCCTGTTCTGCTCGGTATGAATATAAAAACGTTTTTGGTTAATTTATTTAACTAATAAGTTGATAATAAAATGATATATAAAACATATGACATACTAATAAATATAGTGTATTGTGTAATTTTCGCAGAAATTTTATTTTAATTATCAGTGACACATGAATGTAGAAAATATCCGTAAATACGTTGCAGCATTATTTATTAACATCAGGGCACGTTTATATTATATTAACATACGGGTTGAATCAACATATAGGTAAGGATATATAAAAATTATCAAGTGTACATCGCATATCAAATCATTTTCAAATCTGCCTTTCCAATTGGGATTTAAATCTTTATGTTCCACAGTTTTCCTCAAACGTTTCAGAGTCAACAAATTTTTGACTTAGATAACAATAGATACTTCTCTTTTGTATTTCGTTGGTATTATTGAATTTTTTTCAATCAAAAGGAACGCAATGCGAAAATTGGTTTTACGTATAATGCGTATAGTGCGCAGGCGTCATGAACTCTTCCCAAAAATTAAAATGGCGTCCCAGCATCTAAAATCTGTATCTATCTCCTTCAATGGCATAAATACTACTGATATCCGAAGTAACATTTAGTGTATACCCGATAGAAACCAATGATATGGGTAAGTTTAGTAACTTAAGTAAAAATTTCGAGAGGTTCAGAGCATTTTTTTAACTAGTTTATTAATTTATATTATATTAAGTTTCATGGCTTTTATAGATCAGTCCAATCGATATTAATTGTATAAACAATAAATAAGCAGATATACGTACTGTATATTAACCGTTGAGTGGATACTCGAAAATTTAAATAAGCAACAATAATTTTAAGTCAATGTAGAGACTCATAAAAGTGGTAGACTTTAATACATTGATTTTAATCTTAACCACTTTCAAGAGCGTTATAATATCAGTAAGCACTTGCATAATTTTTTAATGTTAACCTTCAAAACTTAATTGTGCACGTAGGCAATCATGAGCTCAATCATCTGTAATAAATCGTGACGACTTAATGAGTTATACGTTATTAGGTATCTGCTTATGTACTAAATATTCCATTAAAGTTCACACGATATGAGTAGCAACCGGAATTGTAAAGCACACAGATAGGTACGGAAAGGGAATATCGGTGTAGGCGAACATTTTATTTTTCTTAATTTGCTTTACGCACTGCAAGTTTAATTTATTGCAAGTTACACGGTACCTACAGCTACTGATTTTCTCCGATAACTTAATGTTACACTTATTTACCAAATTCAAGTATGTGGTGATTCGATATGTTTCACAATGAACATCCTAAACATAAAGTAAATGTTATTATTTACAAATTACTCAATAACTGCAACTCACTTTCATTGAAACTGTACTTGTTTGACCGTAGCTTCTCCTGTGTAAAGAGAGAATTCAACGAACAAAATCGAACATAAAATATTTAACGATAAATAGTGACAGATAAAATAATGGAGTTACAAAAGAAGAAACCAGCTTTGTTTTGTGTTCAAGTTTTAATTTGTTGTTTGCTAACCATACCGAAGTTTGCTTTGAGGTACCGACATTTAAATATGCCCTTAGTTTTTAGTCCGACAGCCTTCGGGAGTGTGCCGGTTCGTGGTAATTATTAAGAATAGACAACGCTTAAGAGCATGCTACACCGTACACGTTCTTGTTACACGTCTTCCATTAGGCACATTACCGACAGGTTAGATCATTATTAGTTCGCCAATTATTAGTCAGCATAGGTATCACTTCATGTTTCTGCTGAGGGAGGCGAACCTTCAAAACGTACTGCGAAGCCATTACAGGGACAGACTAAACTTAACTTTAGTAAGAGCAAGATTTAAAAAAAAATAAAACACTCGTCTATTTAGATACGAAATATAAAGACCTCAAGACGAACGTGCATGTTATACATGGTACCCTGGCACCACAGTAAGAAATGTTTCGGTTTTTCGAGTAGTTAGTTGCCTAGCAAACGTTATAAAAGATGACAGTTTTTTTTAGCGCTAACTGCCACACAGGTACGTACACTGAGAACATGTAAAGTTATTTTTTATAATATCCGCTACCGCCCGTGAACATCTAGAATCTCAAACTTACTATAGGTAAGAGTAAAATTGTTATGCAATTACTTGCTGTTAGACTATTCGTAAGTAGAACTATTAGTAACATGAATCCAGTTAGTAAGCATACCCACCTATGTTGGTATGAGTGCAGTTAGTTTTAGTTAGTACGCCCTATTCGTTCGGTCACATACGCTTTCGCACTAGTCAGCACTAGTATACTTGTGCGTATATTATTGTGTGCATTGGGAGTGTTATTAGGTGTAATTACTCACACCCTTTCGACCGAAATAGAATATGCTTTATTCGCAATCGCTTTAACGTTTCCGAGGAAACCAATTAGGTATGTAGGTACGTTACCAACTAGTACGACCAATGAAAAAAGTGCCACATGTTACGTTAAGTATTTCAATAAAGCAAGCATTTGTAATTTTTTGAAGACCAACCTGTAACTCAGCAATTTGCAGGTTATCGGATATAATCAATTTATATACGAATTGTACTTAAAATAGCACGGGTCTGTACGGTATGTTCTGTTTTAGACATCGATAAAGCGCGAAAAACACATAGACCGAGACACTGCCAATAGGCTAGGTTTAAACATAAGTTTCACTATCTACGACACGAGTATATGTATAAGGTATGATTTCCAAAACAGTTTTTTTTATTTCCAAAAACACCAAGTGTTTAGGATTTCCTTAATCTATTCATACTGATATTACAAAGAAGTAAATATTATTTCTTTGCTTGTTTGTAGGGAAAATTTTAAATTTTACTTCTTATCTAATCGATTATTTTATTGAGTAACAAAATGAAATGCTAAAAACGCTCAGTCCTTATTCACCTGCTTTTCCAGTAAATAAGGCCTAAAGTCTAACTAGTTTACGTTGACACCACCGTATTTATTATACATATTAAAATATTCCTCTTTCTTTACTAGATATTGTAAGATTGAAAAATCAACAGTCAAAACTATAAACGCATTATCGGGTGTCTTGACTAAAAACGTAGAGTCACTGTACATAGATATTAAGATACTTTTACATTCAGCTCACCACTTTGAGACTTGTACCTCTGACCTCAGAGAATACTCGCGAAATGATGAAAAGCGTGTTCGCGGTGCTATTTCACATTGTTAACATATTTAGTCTAAATGAGTTACAGTAGTCAAATAATGCTTACCTCACTGGTCTCTCTGGTCGGTAACGAAATATGTATTTCGTAACAAAAACATTTAAGGCACAGGCCTTTTGTATCCACACTGACTGCCATCATAGATGAAAGGCTGGACTAATTTAGAGAGATAATGGACCGTACAGTGGGGAATTTGCTGTCAATTAGCTATGGTTTCGGTCTCATTGTCCAAAATGTATTCAGAACAACTTTATTAGTAGATATGTTACTTTTTTACGTAACATAATGTACCTGCCTAAAACATAGAAGAATAATTCAAAAACTTTGATTTATATTAACGTCAATACTCATTTTATTACATTAAATTGGAATGAAAAGGGAACTATAATATTATGATTGATGCTGAATGTATCAACTTCAAAGACAAAAGATTCCCAAGTCTTAAGGCGCTTTCACATGTAGTAGGTAATTGCCATTCGAAATGGCTATGCATACAATGATTTGTAATTTATTGTACTGAAATTAATCTTTTTCAGGCTGAGAAAAATTTACAAAAACGTAAATATGAAGCAAATAAAACTAGCGATTTGGGTTGTGACAATAGGTTCCTGTTTTGTAACTCTTCTGTCATATTACTTATATCACACGCCTCACATGCTCCCAAAACAAAACGAATTTTCGGTACCGTTAAAAAAAATTGTAGACAGGACAATGAAAAAAAAATTTGTTGGTATTCCATTTAAGCATGTACCGTTAAACCAAATATATAGTGATATGCCGAAAGATGAATCTGAACATTCCAGTGAATTAGAGGATCTTAAACAAGGTACATGATATAAATTTAGTCACTAAAAATTTAACGAAAATGAACTAAACCAATTTTTAAAAATTCGTAAACCTATTTTTAAATAAATACCAACATATTATTAATAATAGATTTATTAATATAGATTGATTCATATTTTAATACGACTTGCAGTAGGTACCGACAAACGTAACAATCATATCTTGATCCATATCTTATCGTAATAAAAGCATTTGAAAAAATCATTACTTTTCCAGCACACATGTTGAACACACCGGGATGTCAAATTCCACTTTTAATGGTTAATTACGAAAATCAGCTCAAGAAAAATACTAAGGTTCCATCTTGTGGTAAACGTGCTGTACATTTGACGAAAAATCATACGAAATTTCGGGTACAGATCAAAGACCACATATTGAAATATTTAACGAAGAAGCGCGAAGATTATTACTGTTGCTATCGGTTCTTTAAAGATATTCCGCTTCCAAGTTACCCAAATACAAAGATACGGTAATCTTTAATAATGATTTGATTATTATGTAATTTTCAATACATAATAAATCAGAATACCTATTGATAAAAATTTCAATGATCTAATGAATCCGGATAAAGATAACGAATTTCTCGTTTCAGAAATACACCTTGTAGAATTATCGAAAGCGGTAACAGTTATAATTTAGAATCGGACTTTATTAACGTTTTATGTTTTGGATATGGAACAAGGAACAAGTCACATGTCATTTACGACGATGTGTACGCATTTACGAAAAAAATCAATATCTCTAAACAGAGTCCAACTAGCTGCAAAATCAAATACAACGTCCTAATGCTTGGAATAGATTCAATGTCTCTGCCACGCTTCGTTCAAACGATGACTCGCACTGTCCATTATTTCAAAGACAATTTTTGGCTCGGATTTAGGGGATATCATAAGGTGAAAAATATGTAACGTAATAAATACTTTACAATATAATCGTTATTTACGATATCCACTACTTTACAGTATATGCAATTACTAAGTGTAATGTAATAATTTTTTCAGATAGGCGATAACACTTTTCCTAACTTGATGGCAGCTTTCACGGGACGAAATTTCTCGGACATATCTAAAAATTGTTTTGGAAAAATGGACGAATGCAATAAATTCTTGATATGGAGCATGTTCAAGGCCGCGGGCTACGTGACGGCTTACGGCGAAGATTATCTGCGGTTGCCGGACACTTTTAGCAACTCCTACGCTTTTCATGGACCACCTACTCACCATTATATGAGACCATTCTTTCTCAAAGGTGAAACTGAAATCTGTAATAAATCTCTTGTATGTGCTGGAAAAATGTCGTCTGGAACGCATTTGTTAGATTATGCTCTAGATTTTGTTACCACATACAAGGACACGCCCTTTTTTGGCCTTTTTTGGATGAATTCTTACAGTCATAATACAAACAGTCGTCCTCAAGATGCCGACAAAATGTTTGAAAACTTTTTTAATCAAGTTTCGTATACCGGCGCATTGAGAGATACTTTTGTAATATTTTTTAGTGATCATGGCATACGCTTTGGAAATCATCGCAGTAATTTCGAATCATACTTCGATGAACGTATGCCATTATTGTTTATGTGGACTCCTTTACATTTCAAATGGAAGCATCCGAAAGAGTACAAAAGTTTAGCAATCAATCAATTTAGACTAACCACACATTATGATTTATTTAATACCCTTCAAGATATAAATCGTTTATCAAACTGTAGTAACATCACTCGTACATCTATAGGATGTCCTAAGTGCCAAAGCTTATTTAATGTTGTTAGCTCTAATCGGACTTGCCAGGATGTCACAATTCACGATAAATGGTGCAGTTGCCACAAATTGTACCCACTGAACGTTGAAGACACAGAAGGAATGAAGATCGTTACATTCGTAATACAACATATAAAATCTGTGATAAAAACAATACAAACAAAAAGGTGTTGGATTTGTTCGGACCTTTCATTGAAAAATGTTACGAGGATACATTTTTATTATGACAACGCTATGATAAAATTGTTCTATGTTGTAGCGTTATCTATGAGCCCAGGAAACGTTTCATATGAGGCTAACGTGTCGCGAATAGGGTCAGATATAAAACTAGTAGGCCCGGTCAGCATCATATCACCATACAGGGGATTAGGAAATTGTGTAATGCAAATGACAAATGACTCTAGATCTAAGGATCGTTTGTTCTGCGTATGCCAAAAAATTAACAATTGTCGATTTAATTCAGTTTTGTGATTTAAGGCGGCAACATAATTTGTCTGTGATAAAATGTGCTAAGTATTAAGAAGGTATTAATCAAAATTGTAATAAGAACCTCGCTATTTATAACACGTACTTACGGTGTGTACAGGTATTATTTAACCTTTATTTTTATTTGCAAGTAGGATATAAAAACGTTATACTAAAATGTATGTGTCAGTTTATGCAATTGTGACTTGCAGTGCTTTAAACTTGACAAGAGCATAGTAAGAACGCGTTTTAATGTTTATGTCAAAGAAATAAATAATGATATTAAATTAATTATAAATATTCTGTGTGTTTTTATTAAGTGTTAAATTGGGGATTGTCAAAATAACGAATAAAGTTGAAGGCGATACGGATTGTGTATCCAATTATTGTTTACGAATGTTATCGTAGACACCAACTTCAGATATTAGCCGCACCTCTCAATCTAATGAAATCGATTGGTTGCGTTCGTAATTATCATTGTCTTTGTGTATTGTGTATTAAAAGCAATTAATCCATAAATTGGTTTTGAGAAAATCTGCCCGTTAAAGGTGTAAAAACTGGATAAAAGTTTGTATGGAAGTCCGTAAGGCAGTGGATACCTACGCTCTATTATAGTTACATTTAATTTTTACAAATATATATGTAGGGTAAAAATAGAGCTGCATGATTTATTGGAATGTAAAATAATATCGACTTTTGTGTGAGCTAAGCCGTAAAAGTTAGTTAAGAAAAAACAAAAAAACGACCTTTAATTTTTTTTTTGATTCAGTACCGTAGGTATTGAACACCCAAGTTACATGTGAAAGTGCGATATAAATTTTATATATTTCTACTTACGAACAAACTTATTGACGAAATTTGTTAGATTGATTAACGAGACCACATTCTTTGCAGCGTGCCAAATGTCGGGAGTGTAATGATGCATACACCGTAATAGACATTTTGATCTCACAAAATTTTGTTTCCACGAACAACATTTTAATGAACTGAAATAGCGCAGTCGTAAACATATCTGTTCAATTATTATTTTGCATAATAGTCACCCTGCAAAAATTATCAAATTCCAATTCAAAACTTCCAAAATCGTTTAAATATAAACTTTCTACTATTAGATATTTAGATGTATAGTTGATAAATATAGATAAATAGTGATAAGTGACTAATGTTGTGTTATCAACAAAATTTCTGTTCTGTTGTCACACATTTTACAAAGTTCCATCATTAAAGCAGGAAAACATTAATTGATATCAGACACTAGATACACGGTTAATTAATTAGTAGGTAACACTCTTCTGTATTACAATTATGCGAAGCCACGCCTGTTAGATCCATTAAATTGATTACTCTTTATGAACTACGCTTTGTAATGTAGGTACACAGAATACCTACTTTATTAAAAAGGTACTATACAAGATTACACCAAACTGCTTGTGACGTTAAACAGAAATAAAAATATAATTAAGTGCTCTCAATTTTCAACCAATTTCAACCAACCAACTAATTATTGGATCAGGAATATCTAGTAGCGTTGCTGCTCATTTCAGTAATTATTACAGCGATGGCACTCCATACTCGAAAATCCAATGAGAGATCCGGAATTGGTGAGGTGTATTTTGACTCGTTTTAAAAGTAGACACTTTTTACAAAACATTGAAGTCTTGCAGGAAAAGAGAGAAATAATAAAATATAACTTTTACAAACGTATGTCTCAAAAGGTTTCAAAGAACTTATGAGGCATAGTTTATTTTCCCATTAAATTATTTGGCAAAATTCATAGGTCAAAGCAGTATGTGCGAGATGATCACGAAGATCACACGTTACGTGTAACAGACTGGCAGTGAACCAATGTGAATAGCGTTAGACGGACGTGGTGTCACATCAGTTGTACTTACAACAAACAAATTGCGCGCTCTACAATTTAATTTAATGGAAGCTACCGGCACTGCGATAATTCATGTGTATAAAATGTGTTCAATATGACTGTTTTAATGCAATTTTGTGATAGTAACACTGTGATTCATGCAAACAATTAAAATGTTATCATAAGTGAGTAGGCGAAAAATATTTTTGTTTCTAATATGTATACCTAATTATCTTTGTCTGCGAAGCGCTTCAGGCCGCATGTATATTTTATCATTTTTGTATATTTTGTCCACATTTTATTGAATGATACGCAGTTTAACGGTACAAATCGCTGCTTGATATCCAGAATATAGATAGGTACATCAAAGATAAAGTAAACAGGACAACGGCAATTAGAAAAATTCAGACACATTTAAATTGTTTCTTCCCTATAATTTTCCCATCGCATTTCTAAATACTGGTCATTTCTATTAGCTTTTACATTTTTACTGCACAGAGCATGAGCATTTTCAGTATCGACATTTTCCCTTAAGGCCTTGAACATGGTCTACATAAGACGAACCGAATCGCTATATCGAATTATTATCGCTATATCGATTTCCCTTCGAAGTAATTTTCGTATTCTTATTTAGGTTGATCCTATTTTTGGTTCAAAGATTTTTTTTTAAATTTGTCAACTTTTAGTTTTCCCATTGAACTCCATAATTTTATAAAAAAACTAAACGTTTTCCTAAAGTTAAATATTCATTTCACTTGTTTCATTTACAGTACACACGTTACGTATGTAGGCAGGTACTTAAAATCAAACAAAACAATGATGAATCAAGGGCGATATGTTATTATAAAAAAATATAATATACGAGTAGACGTACGTATATCGGGAATAAGTAATTTCAACAAATAATTTTTTAGATAGCTTATCTGTCACTTCTTGTATAGGTATGGGTCGTATCCTATAATTTATGTTTTATAAGTATATAGGTACCTACATATTTGTCCTTATTTTTCCTTTCAATGCGATTATTTAAGACAGATAATATTTTGCAATTTTAATTAATATACGATGTTATTGTAAGATTAGGATCTGTATCTAATCAATAAAATTAAAAGTATACGTTATTGTTTCATATTAACCCTACCGACTATCGTAGGTAGGTAAAATGCATGTCTATAAATAGGCTGGATATCCCGCACTTAATAATTATCACGTTACATTTCAATGACAATATACCTACTTAGGAATGTGAATTAAAGTTATGGACGGTATATTATTAAATGATGTTTAAATAAGTTATCGTACCTATACTTAAGACAATAGCTTTTTTCGGAATTTTGGTATGTATAAAAGAGCTACACAAATACTCATGATATTGATTTCTTAATCCAAAACATTGACAGAATCCCAGATAGTTGTACAGACACAGTTACATATTTTTTTTGTACCTATATTATTTTCGTGTTCTCTGCGGCCAAAATTGTTAAAAATAAATAAAGTGTAGATAACAATAGTGTAATAATATTATTGTTATAATCATGCAGTATGTTTTATTTGATAATAAAAGCTGATATTTTTTTTCGGCGCTTTTTATGGTATTCTGCTATATCGGGGCTCCTCTCATAGTGACAGGGTTATATTAATTTTATTAAATTAAGTCAAATACCTAGGTTTCATACGCGGATTGTAGGACACGGACTGTCGACGACCGTGATTGATGACGAAGCGAGGTAATGATTCAATAGATAATTACTGCATTTCATCAGAAGCTTTCGTCTTACTTATTTTTACTAAGATTTTAGGTTCGCGTACGTGCCACCTTGGTCCTATCGTTATACAGATGATTTTCCTATCATGCGTGCCACATGCGCGCAGTAGGTACAATCGAGGGCGAGACCCGCAGGCGGGCACAAAGCCGCGTGACAGAAAAAAAGCCCTAAAGAACAGTTTCATTAATGCTGACAGTGAAACATTGCATATGGCAGATTATTTTAGTACTTTTGTATATTTCAAACGACGTAGCTAAGTAGTAACGGAGCTCAGTGGGTAGAGATGCCGCACTGTTAGTACTATAGCCTCTTAATATAAAGGCGTAGTAGGATAGCGATATCGGTGTGAGGAAGATACTTTCAATTCAGTTTAGGTTTTTGTTGCCATTCATGTAGGGTTGTTGTACAAAAATGAAAAACGTCTATTTTCAGATACATATACAAAAATGTTCTTTTGTTGTCACGGGTGGTATTTTTTTAAATATATTATAATAATTAAAATTTTTGTTGCAGGAACTCACAAAGGAAACAATGTCTATGTTCAGATATACTAAAATGTTCATTTTGGTATCATGGGTGGCAATTTTTTTAATATATTATAACAATAAACTGAACAGTTTTGCAAGCGAGACATACATTGGAGATATTAATAAACAAATTAGGATATACAACAATACGTATAGAGGTAGGTATTACTCGTACAGAGTAATATTATACAAAGGCACTTATTTAATTTATTTCAGACGCCAGGTAGCTTATTGTTTAAAAAGTGGAAGGATGTATTCACTTGTTCGTCAGATGTTTCAAACATCGATACGGGCGATATTTTATTTTATTTCGAAGGCGTACAAGTGCGTTAACGAAACTAACGCTAGTATGATAGGAGCTAAGAGTAGCAATAAAATTTAGTTGTAATAATTAAAATTTGTTAGTAAGTAATTGCTTTCAATAAAGTTATTGCCAATGTTAACTATATATGCGACATTTTTCATCATGATATTCCGCTCGTAGACAGGTCTTATTCCCCCTAAATATAATCTGAACTCCTCAAAGCGAGACATCTACAATGAACATGTCTAGAAGTCTTCAAAAGCTAGCCTGTCAAATATATTAAGATAAAAAATGTCAAGACGTTCCATATAGTAACAATAATTTCACCATGGTTTGTCTACAGAATCAGAAAAATATTTAATCAACACACCTGGCTGTTATATACCAAATTACTCCAGGAGGTACAAATTCGTGGAAGAAAAGTTTTTGAGTAAAACGTGCGGAGTAAGGGCTGTAGCAGTAAATAAAATATACAGTGACAAAATAGAGTTTAAAATAGATAAGGAAAACATGAATATTTATAGCAAAGGAAAGACGTACCAATGTTGTGTTAAATTTGCCCAATCACTTAATGTCTCGGGGGAACTGGATTTGAAGAGATTAGAGTAAGTGAATTTTTGTTTTAATTATTATTATTAACTGAGTAAACCTTTCTATTTTGTGCCACAGTTGGTGAACTGTTATTGTTTTCTTTTTATCATTAATAATTTTGTATATTTAGATACTACTTAAGTCTACTTCGTATTAATAATTGATTTGTCTTTATATATACATATATCTTATAGTCAAAGTCAAAGAATGGATGCTATGAAAATGTATAACGTTCAAAAAATGTATGCGAGTACCTTACATAGTCAATTTTCGCGCGAAATTATGCTAGCTCGCCAGTTGATGATGATCTGTTGATCTGACATAATATACCCGATAGATCGGATACTTTGCACCTAGATACATGTGTCACCCAAAAAAAAAAAAGTTTTAGGTTCACTTCAGTTGAACTTAAAAAAATGTTTCAGGTATTCCTCTTGTAAACCATTCCAAAATGGGTCTACATTACAACTGGAGCAAGAGATTGTGATCGTGACCTGTTATTCTAAGCTTGTAAATATCTACGAAGATGCATACGTATTTATCAAAAAATTGATTTCAAGCAAACATCCAAAGAAGACTAATCCTAATTCGTGGAATATTTTAATAATGGGAATGGATACGATGTCCCGGGCCCGACTTTTATCTAGCATGCCACAAACCGCTGAATATTTACGTACACACAACTGGTTGGATTTTCGGGGGTATCAAAAGGTAAGGGTGGTAATCTGATAAACTGATTAGATTTCGTTTTCTTACAATTACCAACATCTTGTGATACCTACCCACTCCTTTCGACCTGTACTCTACTCTCTGTAACTCTTATAAAGTTGTTTTTAGTTTATATTAATATTAAATATTATTTATTCTAGAAACATAGTACTATGAATACGACTTAGGTGCGGATCGACGATGGGGGGATGATCAGATAAAACCAAAGCACGAGTTCACATGTGTTTATTACTTCTCTAAGAGAGACACTTAACATAAAAACAAAAATACAGCTTTTAATTGGTTTCAAATATATATAGATTTGTAGTAATAGATAGTAGGTATTAATTATGTTAAATGTTGTGATTAATATTCAGGGTAATTGCTGATGTGTGATTTTTTTTATAATTTTTTACAGGTAGGATATAATACGTTTCCAAACGTAATGGCGCTAATGACGGGCAAGAATGTTTCGACTATTTATAAAGCGTGTGCAAAAGGTTTGAATGAGTGTAGTACATTACTAATGTGGAACGAATTTAAAAAGGCTGGATACATCACCGCTTACGGAGAAGATTTTTTAAGGTTGCCCGATACCTTTTCTAAATATGACGGATTTTTGGACTCACCCACGGACCATTACCTGCGACCGTTTTTCCTCACTGGTGAAACGAATGTCGGGAACTATGTCTGTGCAAAAAAACTTTCATCTGCAAACCATTTATTAGATTATGCTTACCAATTCTTAGAGACTTACAAAAATTACAAATCATACGGAATGTTTTGGATAAATTCCTGTAGCCACAATTTACAAAATAGACCGACACTTTACGATAAAGATTTCGTTGATTTTTTTCGAAAATTACATGACAGCGACATGATGGACAAAACATTTGTATTCTTCTTAAGCGACCACGGAATTAGGTACGGTAGTATGAGAGTCCAAATGGAGTCTTACTACGAAGAACGACTGCCAATGCTTCAGGTTTGGGTGCCAAAAAAGTTCCGGGAGCTATTTCCTAAAGAATATAAGAATTTGCAATTGAACCAAGAAAGACTGGTCACACCTTATGACCTTTATATAACAGTTCAGGATATTCTGAAGCTGACACGGGGATTGAACGAAGTCATAACATCAGAAGCATGTCCATTGTGTGACAGTTTGTTTAAAAAAGTGTCGGATTTGAGAACTTGCGAAGACGCCGGAGTGGTGGAAGATTGGTGCACTTGTCATAACATGAGTATTATTGAAATAAACAAGAGCGATGTTGTTAGCAGTTGGCAAGTAGCCAGAGAATATTTAGATAACAAAGTAGAAAATATAAAAACATCACCTTGCACAAAATGTCACAAATTTAAATTAAAATCTATTTTGAGAAGTCATTTATACGAAAGACCAATGGACAATAAAATTTTCTACGTATTGGCTTTCGTAGTGGATCCCGCAAACATAGGTTACGAGGTCGTCGTACAGAAATACAATAATGATTTCAGTATTGTATCTATACAAACTATAACGCCATATAACTCACGAGGCAAATGCGTCCAAAACCCAAATGACCGAGGATACTGTGTGTGTGAAAAATTAAATAATTGCTAAATGAAAGAGTTCAAGTAAAAATAAGATATTTTTATTACGTAAAAAACAGACAATTTTATCATTGCAAAAAAAAAAACATTATGCTTTAAATAGTAAAGATAAGTAACTAGTATTATTCTTCCACTACGTATAATAATAAATGTTTTCTAGATATGTGTAGCTACAATGTGCCTTGCGTAAGAAAATTGGGGTTCATATTATAAATAATTCGCAATACTTTACAAGAAAATACCCAGTACGTCTAAATAATAAAGATATTTTTTTTACTCAGCACCAAATAAATGCGTTTTGTACAGACTAAAATTAAAAAAATAAATTAGTCCCTATATATGGTTATGTATAATAGAAAATACAATAATACTTTTGTTTTATGACTCACATTGAGTTCCTTTGGATGAAATTATTATTCACCCGGATATTAATTTTTTTATCTTAAAATATATTATTAATAGGTACTATTTGTTTTAATATTGTACTTAGTAATATCTATATTTGATAACTTCATCCTTTTTCCTGTCATTTCCCAGTTTAGTGAGGTTTTCGATACCCACATATAATATATCTATGTACTTATATGTATAAATTGTATAAAATTAACACAAACCAAGAGCTATGAACTATTAATGATTTAATATGTAGCACTATTTTTTACCAATGACGAAAAGTGCTTATCGATCCAACCAAAATTACATTTGAGTACATTTTTGTCTTGTTGTGTGTGTCCTTTCCACCATACAATTCCACTTTACTTAGTATTGACGAAACCAATTCTATGCTATCACACTTTTTGCTGGCAGACGATTATAGGATTTATGTCGAACTAAAATAAAGACGCTTAATTGTGTCATAGCTAAAAGACCTCCTATGAAATTTGGTATCTGAAACAAAACCGAAAACAAATAAAAAAAATTACAAGTATTAATAATATGAATATAAATAATAACATTTCTTTATCTGCTGTAAAACAGACTCAAAATTAGTTACAGCTTGTTATGACACAAAAATATGAGCTGTTTCAATGTAGCATCTATGCAACATCATACTATTGACAATCAGATTTGGTACAATTTGGATCAAATAGGCACAGGCAGTAACCGCTGATGTATAGCAGTATATTTGTATACTAATTCTGCAATCTCTGAAATTGCAAAGAAAATATTAAACTTACCGAAATATATAGATCATACTGAACCACTCCATACAAAAACCATAAGACTGAGACAAAAAAAGACATAACTATTAAGGGTAAAGGAAGGCAATCTGTGCATTTGGTTTGAATTACATAATAGAGCTTGCTCATTGGTGCTGCAATCATTAGGAGTGTAATAGAGCATGCACATATACCTGGAAAGAACAGAAAATTTTTCGTTTACTAATTCATACACAGTAAATTTCAGTTTTATATATTTACATAGTGAAATTAATATTAGATGTAATTAAAATGATTAGTCAAAGGTATTACTCAGAATAATGCGCTATGAAAAGAACATTAGAATACTCCATTAATGTGGGAGAAACCCTACAATAAACATTATTCAAATTGAGAAATTGATAAATAATTTACACTTAATAAATTTCATGTATAGGTGTCTTGAAAATTTAACTAATTCTTGTTAATGTTGTTGTTAATAATGTAATTTTTAGAAGGAAATGCCATATTTGTGATACTATATCAACAATTGTTATAAAAATAAAAAGGTTATAATTGTTTTTCACAAAAAAGATTTTCTTACCAACTACGTGAAATACAGTCTAGGTAAATAAATCTATAAGATCAATAAATGTTTTTTCTTTGTCAAAAACCCTAAAATTTTAAAAAGTATAGCTTACTAAGCATCAAGGGGCCTTTCTACCAGAAATTTACTAAGTTCCTAAGTAAAAGTATATAAACAGATTGCCTGTTATAAATATCTATGGTCAATTAGTCACTTAATTGTTCTGCATTATGTATGCACTATTTGATAAATAGTGTATCAAATCACGAAGTCACATTGAAGTCTGTTACGCAATCATAAGCAATATCATTTGCCATTTAAAGGGGTATTGATTCAGCCTGAATTCAAAGCATGCACCAATGTTTCTGACGAAACCAACAACACATATAGAATATTGACGGGCGTATAAATTTAGTGATGGTATCATATTATGCAGACAGCATTCGCATACAGAACACAAGCAGACAAAACAATATTATAGGTCCCTTTTCTGTAATGCATTTGTGACATACTACTTGACTGAAATTGTGCTCCACTTACACTGTTTTCTAATATGCTATAATACATTTTAATAAATTTGTTTACAACTGAATGAAACACTAATTTGAAACAATCTTATATAGGTACATAAATAATTACTGATTATACTGGAACAACTCAGCAAATATAATTGTAATTTCATTTTGATTGTAAATGTTACATTAATTTTTAACTTGAAAACATTGTCCCCTGTAAATATTGCTGCCCAGGTTGACCAATAGTCAGCTATTATTTGAATAAACTCAATTGTGTCCTTACACTTCTAGTATAAAGACATAATATGATGAAGTATAAAGAAATGTTGCTATGGCCTCAGCAAACACATTCAAACTCTGTTCATGCAGATAGCAGGTGAATAATCATTGAAATACAATTCATATTGTAAGCCAAAGCCTTGAAAACTAAAGATATTTCAAAAGATTGATTTCCAGAATACACCCAATCGATTTGAGGACTTAAGTGAACTTTATTCAAAGATTTCACTTAATATTCAAATAGTAATAACCATTACTAGTATAAGAGCGCTTTTCTAATCTAACAACAAACAGAGTTAAAAAATTGCCACAGATTCATAATTCTCTTGATTTCTTATAATAGAATACTTACCAAGTCTACTCAACAGTAATTCGTAGTCCTCCTCTACACAAAAATATCCAATTATAAAGAGAGCAGTTACAACTGTGACTAGTATTTGCCGAAGTAAGAACGCCTTCTTGAAAGTGTAAATGTAAAATACAGCGACATATGAAAACATCATTGATACACCAATAATGTTTACTAAAACAATAGTATTGTCCGCCTTCGTAAGTCCGTACAAAAGCCATAGAATACACCTGAAATAAAGTATACGGCATTAATTTAATATCAACTTTGTTTTTAACTGATTTCAATCATTAATTTATTATACTCACGAGAGAACACCGAAAACAAATGGTAGTGGAGTCGCTTCACCTGTTGTTTTCTTAACAACATATTCTTTACAAACAAGTCTGCAAAATAAAGACTATAAGTTCAGCGCAAGGTACTTAAAAAAATGGTAAGCAAAAATATTGAAGGAATTAAACAAAAAAATAACATTTGACACGTACATGCCTGACAAAAATTGCAAAATATTAGCTAGAACGGCTAAATAGGAAATTAAGTCTTTATAGTCTCTCAAATCCATTTTATTATTTATTCAGCTACCGAATTATATGGTCATTCATTCAATAAATTGGTATTTTTAAACATCGCTCTAAACCGAACATCTTATTACACCAAACACAAAACATACAAACATCACATGTCACACAATGTCACAATGACATTAATTAATAGCAAAGAGTACTGCACTTCATTTCACAAAATGTGATCAAACTTATAGAGATCATTTAAGTAGCATGGTTCCAATTTCCCAATGCAAATACTTTTAAATACAGTGTTGTTATTTTTACATCGTGGTATAGATAGATTTGTGGTGCAGATAAATTTTACATTCGACTCCGACAATCAATTTAACTCAATTGTCATCAAAGAGATTGTCATTGTCATTATTAAAGAATAAATGGTTTCGGTTCTTTAATATTTGTTTACGTCTATTACGTCTTGTCCCGAATGAATATTAAAATGAAAATAAAATGAAGTCTTTCAAATTAATTGTTCACCAATCTAGCTTTAGTTGTAAGTATATACCCGTGTTTACTCGTCTCGATTTATTGCGTTAAAATTAAATTGTTTTGATTTATAAACTAATACATTGATTTTATATTCCGGATTTTAGCTGCTGATTTAATTATTAATCTTAAGGAGTATCCAGGATTGGAGGAGAAGGATATAGTCGAAATTTATCATCCGGAAAATGACTATCCAAGATTACTTTTACAAGTGACCAAAGTCGATGTGTCAGGACGTGGTAGAGGTGAGGACTTTTGATGAACTATTTACTCGGGAAATGTTATTATATAAATATTGCTAATCTTTCGGTTTAACGTTTTTTTCTTAAGATCAAATACTATATCAGCCAATGTTGAGATGACGAATGTTAATCCTGTGTTTATATTCAAATAATTGTAATGCTCTTATCTGTAATGGCAGTCAAAGGGTAAAAAATCACTTGGATGTTATCTTGTGTACATATTAATCAGTGCACATCAAATATTTCAGTGTGCCTTGTACTTGTTTTTTTTTATACTTTCTTGTGTTGATTTTTGTAAACTGCCAATAAACATACACAGCAATACCATTCATTAGAATTTTTTCAACTCCTTAGACTATTTCAAAAACCTGAGTCACGACTTATCATAACAAAAAAAATATTGCACCCAGTCCTAAAAGTAAATACGATTTAAAGAAATTGCATTTTAAATGTAAAAGATAATTTGAAAAAAAAAATTGTTGATGGACTGTAGCAAATATTGTAAATAATATATTAGGCATAACTACAATGTAAAGTGTGTATTTCTTTCAGACACTATAAGTGTTGAACAAAGCATAGCTACAACATTTCAACTGAGAACGTTTGCTGATGTTTATGTCAATAAGGTCAATGTGGCAGATGTTGCTCTGGATTCCGTGGAACTTACATTCAAGGAGCAATACATGGGAAGGTCAGAAATGTGGAGGCTAAAAAACCATCTGGTGAGGATTTTTAATCATAATTTCGATTGATTTGCTGTTTGTTTATGAATATCATTTTATAATTGTTGCATATTTAGTGAATAACGATTTCTATTTCTAATTTTAAGCTTTCATCATTGTTCAATGTATACATTTTTTATCTACTCACAATCATCATGTGAGTTTGTGACTATAAAATAAAGTAAAAGTCACAAAATTTTCTCCTACTATTGAACGGTTTCACAAGCTTACTGGCTTTCATATCTCCCGTAACATACCTTCCATCACAAATCTTCGGTAACAATGGCTCAAATGAAACAAATCTTTATTACATAAGTTCTCTTGTTATAAGATACACTCTCACTAGAGCTGTTTCATTAATGTGATGGATTGATCTGCTTTTTCTCACAAATTGAAACAATATCAAGCAAACACTTTGGGAGTTAGTCACATGTATACCACTACCATGTGTTTGGGGTTCACATTTAGCGGATTGGATGCCATGATACAAAATTTATCACACACCTCTGAAGTTTCATATATCCCACTATAAGAAACCGTGTGTAGTGTAATCCATTCTTAAAGTAAATTTAACAATTGTAATGAAATCTCTTTCAGGTTAGCACTTGCGTGTATTTAAACAAGAAAATAGAATACTGTGGTGGAGCTATCAGATGTCAGGTATATGAGATGTGGTCTCAAGGAGACCGGGTAGCCTGCGGAGTCATTACGGAAGATACAAAAATTGTATTCAGATCATCTACTTCAATGGTCTACTTGTTTATCCAAATGTCTTCAGAGATGTGGGATTTTGATATACATGGGGATTTGTACTTTGAAAAAGCTGTTAATGGTTTCTTGGCAGATCTCTTTGCTAAGTGGAAGGTATTTAAACCCAAGGTTTATTATTAATTTACATAGTTTCTCTATCGAATCATGTAGTGTGTCTCAATTTTGCTAATTTGAGAAGGTAATTTTGATTTCATAAATGTACAAAAAGGCTATTACAAATAACTACCTGTTTGCCAATATGATCAGCATTTTCTGGCAACTAAATGTTGCAGGTTCTGTTTTTAACTGAGCAGATACCTAAAGGATGAATTCCAGTTGGTGTTTATACTTTTTCGTGATTCTATGGCACCAGTGGCATTGGCAATTCTAGTGTGGTGATATGTTTGAGCAAAGTAGTTGCTATTTCAAAATATTAATTTCCCTTAATGCAGAATGGCAAATTGCACTCAGCCAGTCTGGCGCAATGCGTCCTTAACCCTTTTCAATTTGAAAGGACACTTTTGTGCATCAGTGGTATGATAGCGGTTGATAATATCCTCTATACATGGATTTTGAAACCCTCAAGTAAATAAAGTACATTGGTTTGTTTGTAGAAGAATGGCAGCAACCATGAAGTAACAATTGTTTTGTTTTCAAGAACATTTTACAAAGCAAAATCTCTGGAAGAGTTCCCACAACATATGAAGGAGTGCTTACAGAAAGATTACAGGGGCAGAT
>DWDX01000420.1:0-27408 GCA_018245675.1 Agara michaeli
CAGCCTGGTGAAACGTTTTATTCAATCCCATGCCTTTTTATCGTTTAAATAGTCCTTGGTTTCATAATAAGCTTTACATTGATTTTTATATAACTACTTACAGTGTGCATTGTTGTTATCGCTACAGTTTTAATAAAAGCATCTAGTCCCAATTATGATGTCATCATATGCTTTACACGATCACATTATAACGGCTGTAGTAAGTTGTACTCATAGTTGTAATTTTGACATTATTTCTCTTGATTGCTTACAGGTGTCCTGTACCATCGCTGGAAGAAGTATGACTTGGCAGAGCAAATGTATATAAAGGCTTTAAAAATAGATCCGGACTCCTTCAGTATAATGAAAAATCTGAATAAGTTACAAAAAATAAAGAATAAAGTGTAATCAACATTTAAATATATATATATAGAATCTACTAGATTTCAGACGCTACTCGTTCTAGTCATTTTAGATGTCAATTTTTTTATATCCTAATATACATCTTGAAACGAATTATTAGGCTATAGAAAATATAATTGTTACAAAACGCAATGTATCGTCAATTTATTTAACGCAAATTTGTGCTATTTTCAAACAATGTACGTAAATTAGGTTAATAGCATGTAGTAAAATACTCATGTACCAACTTGTAAAACAAATATGCATTTTAATTAATCTCACAATTTATTCATTTAAATATAAGTGTATTTTAGAATAAATAATTTAAGCGTTAGTGAAAGTGTTTAAAGTTTTCCCTCATTTCTCGTAGAAACCACATCTGTTCTATACTATAGAGTATATAGTACAGTATATAACTGATCTATATAATATAATATATTATAATATAAAAGCATTTTTAGGTAAACTTATATGGTAGACCTTTGCGATAGTTTGCGGGATGCGGGGCGGGTGTACGCTCAACCAATCAACCTAATTTCTAGGTTGAACAGAAACATCGATATTTTTTATCAATAACCCTGTGTGCATATTAAAAATTATCGATACTTTTACTACAAGGTAAGCGACTGCCGAAAAAATATTCGAACGTAAAGAAACTAAATATATTTGCCATTTTTATTTATCATTAAAATATGACTACTTATTATTAGTACAATAAAAACAAAATTATTAGTGAACTCAAAAATTTAAACAACAGTTTTGAAGCCAAATTTTAGTTAAACCAGTATTCATCAGATATAAACATCTGTATAGCACTGAATTATACAAATTATTAATATCCGGCCAAAATGAAGAATTCTGCGGGTATCTGACATTGAGTAAGAAGTCAAAAATATTATATGCATTAGCTATTCTTCTCGTCCTTTGTCAGAACTGGCAGCTGGCAATTTTGACAGCTGGTGTCTGAAATGTGTGAAATTAAAAAGTTCATGTTTAGTCTGTTTATAATAAATAAAATAACAATTGCAAAAAAAACAACTGTGATTGTATAGTAAACATAATGATTACAGTACAATTTACTGCAGATCTGTCTGCTTTGCAAGGGGTCCTTATTTCATCTGATTATGTACATTCTTTTGCAAACTTAAAATCAAAAGGCGGTAAGTTTTGCAAACCAGAATATTAGCACCAAATGCGCTAGGAGAATGAAACAAAATACCACTATTGAAATTTTCCTGTTGTAGGTAATGAAAAGAAAATAGATTTTATAATCGACAATGTACGTAACTTTTTGAAGAAAGAAAACTACATTAATGATGAAGGGGTTGTCCAGGACGCAGTGGATACGATGCGGCGTTTTGCATTATATATTGTTCTTAATTCGGATTTACCTGTATTGGACAAATTGGTCAATACAGATTCAGCAATAGATCTTCTTATATGGACAGTTCCAACTATAACAAAATGTCTCATGTGCGAAATACTATGGAAGTTATCTATGGAGAAATACATATATGAAATTATTAGTTTCAGTTACCCACAACTATGCCTAGAAGTAGCAGATGCACTAATTATGAATTTAAAATATTTTAATCCTACTGAATGCCTACAACAGCTGCATGTATTATCCACAGCATGTTTTAGATTTTTATGCCGAATAAATTTCTTTGATTTTGATGAAAACCAGTTGAAATTAGGTTTTAGCAATTTTCAAAGGTGTATGACATATTTTTGTAATCCACCAAATGAGAATAAATTAGAACGCCTAAGTAAGGATGATTTGTACAAGTATTATGGAAACTGTCTACAGACAATGCTTGGCATATTATATAAGTGTTATTGTGATTACAACACTACCCAAACACATTCTCTTGATGAATCTGTTGCACTTTATGAAATCACATATAAAGATGATTGCAAGAAAATTGATTACAAGCCATGCATGTTTGGTAATAAATCTGTATTAGAAATACTTAATAAATGTCGAACTGATTTATTGGATAAGTGTATGAAGCTTGTCATGGGAATCAATATTGATATATTTTGCGCATGGAGTGAGTTTGAAGTGGGTGGTGCCACTATGCAAGAATCTATTGGTGAGTTGTGTTATAAAGTTCGTCAGGAACTTTTAACAAGTAACTTCTCTGATCACCCTGTAGTCAGCATGCTGGAACAAATATCTCGCAAACCCGTACAGCAGATAATAGATATGACCGATAGCTCTGCAATCATCGAGAATATTAACAAAAGTAACAATGACAGTATACAATGGCTTCAAGCATTAGTACACTCAGATAAACTGCTTGATGATACATCTTTGCTACAAATATTGGATTCTAATTTGAATCAATTAAGTGAAGATCATTGCTGTGAGTTATTCAATAAGTTCTATAATCACATACAAAGTTATGCTGAACGTAATGAATACATACAATCATTAGCAATCAAGGCATATCATCATTGTAACAAGGATATGAAGCAGAATTTTGTTGATGATCATTTTAAAAATGACACTTTTAATGACATATTAGAATCCGCACAATTTGATCATATGTTAACAGGAATTTTTAACAAACTATCTATTTCACCAGATTTAGAGTTATCAGACATATTGAGTGTATTTATACAGAATCCTCGCAAAGTGTTCTTCAAGATATTTAAATCGGCTGTAGAAAATGAACAGCAAATGAACCTTATGTTTAAAGCAATAACATTGTTGGCCAAATTCTCTAATCACTATTACATTGAAGATACAGAACCCTGCCTCACAATAGTGTTGAAAAACACAATAGACGAAGAACACGATACCGATGTCAAGCAAGATAATTTGATCAGCTTCGTTTATAAACTGAAAAATGCTGACATTATTTCGGGAACAAAACTTTTACTTTTAATTATTATGCCAAAACTACATACTGCTCTTGTAAAGACATATTATAAAGATATCAAACTACTATGTCATCTCTTAAATAAATGTTATTCTGTAGAAGAATTGTCCGAGTATAGGGCACCAATGCTAGCTATGTTGGGTCAAGTGATGAGGCAAGTACGTTGGAAAATAAATACCTTTGATACAATGGCTCCGACAGTTTTAAACCTTGCGATTGATTTACAAAAGAAAGTTATGAATTCATACAATGGACTCATTCCAGGTGAATAATACAATTATTTCTGTTTACACATATGTATAATATATACAGCAGCTGTTTTTTGTTTTCGCTACTTTTGTGCCCAAATGGTCTGGTGCAGAATGCTCACCACATGTTTCAACTAACTTAGCCCTCCGCGTAAATATTATATGTGCATTTTGATTTATAATAAATTTATTCCACAAGCACAAATGAGAGGCTATTATGTTAAGAATGGATTTTAAAACAATTGATTGATTACAGACAATGAAGTTTCCTGGTTAAAAAGCAAATTAAAGGAACTGGACCCATTGAACATGTACTATTATAGGCAACTATGGAATCCCCCAGGAAATAATTTTGCTGAAGTAATTAGTGGGATTCAAATAGATATAAATATGGATGTTGAAATGTTGACATTATGGCTTGCACAGGTATGTTTAGATAATTTACTTGCGTATAAGCCTCAAGCATGTAGTTTATTGTTAGTCACAAATAAAAGCTAGTAAAATTATAATGATATAAAGCCTTTCAATTTCAGGCATTATGTTCGACTACTTTGCAGGAATGGGATTGCCTCTGGGATAGTCTGAATGTGTTTGGGGAAACAAATGTTTTAGAGCTTTTTCATGATGCATTACTGTCTGTACTAGCAGCAGAAAAATCTAATCGCACAAATACAACATGGTCTTGCTTGCTGTACTGCTACAAGAACTTCTTGCATTGTATAAGGGTGAGTTGTTTATCAGTATGATTATGCCATTATGATTAGTGACAACCCATGTAATACTAGCTGGCGTAAATTCACTCTAATTATAAGAAATATTATTGGAAACGTCAAAGATAACATAGTTGTAAAAAACATACGTAGAATTATTAGTTAATAAGTGTACATATTCTAAACCTTACATATTTGGAAGGCTGCATAGTGGAATAAATAGGTGGTGCGTTATGATTCGTGTGTTGATGCTAAATTTTCACGAGCGTTCTCTCTCTTTCTTTCTTACCGTTACGTAATAATTTTTAAACGTCGTCGGAGGCCTTAAAGCTGGCTCACGAATATCCGATAGCCGGGTTGGCCGATAGGTTCGCAATTAATCCGTACGTCCGTTAATCCGCAATATACCAATGTGGAACTATGCCCCAGGTCTCCCGCTATTGCGAGAAGCGTATGCGCAGCAGCAGGATGTATAAATTGAAGACATACCTAAATGTTAATGTACTTATGAGTTAAAGTGACTATATATTTAACATTTTTTTTAAATATTCCGTCAATTAAGGCTATATGATATGTGTGTTATCTTTCAGTACAAATTTTTCAAAGAACCGCTGAGCAGCAGTCAAGTGTTGACAGTAACTAATAAATTGGTCACAATAATCAATTTAATTCACGAAGGTAATATCGAGGACTTTGAACCAGTGATAATACCACTATTTTCTTATATAGCCCAAAGGCGAGAAGACTACGCGATTGATATTTCACAGAAACTCAAGAACAATCTGCCACCTAGCAAGCTTAGTACCGTGATTAATAATATATTTTGTAATGGCTCCAGCTAATTATGTATATTAAAGATATATGGGGCTTGTTGTATTCGTTTATATTATTTAAATAAATCTTTACTTATCAAGTTTTATATACTTACCTACTACTTACAAATATATTTGAATTTATTAGATACAAACAAGAGTGATATAGTAACACGAACATGTTTTTTGCATTTATTTGGGGCAAACAGATAACTACAGCGACCGTTACACATATACAATAAATTATGATCCTATGCGCGTGATTCTGTTAAGATCTACAGAATTTTTTTATCAGCCGCGCTGAGTTCAATAACGTACTTATAATGAAATAGGTAACAAAATGTTAGGACATCGTCACACAAGCCCATCTGATACCAAAGTAGGCAGAGCTTGTACTGTGGTGACTAGACTAGCAATCGAATTTCAAAAAATCAATAAATGCATTAATTTTTTTAATGAAAACTTAAACTGACGCATTATCATACATCTTTCAACCCTTACGAGTGGAATTTCTAAAAATACTTTAATAGAGCTCATTTACCTACACTGTTTAAAAGTATATGCAAAATTACAAAAATCCGAATTTAACGGTTTCACCTGCGCGTTGATCTCTCGGCCAATCAGTCACTTTACATTTTTATAGATAGAATAATCTATGTTCACATTTATTGCTACAATAATCTAAATTTTCCGCAGCAGAAAAAGGAGAATCTGAAAAAGAAAAACTGTCAAATTTTAATTTGTCAAAATTGCAAGTTGATGAGTTTACAATGTTTTCAATTAATTTCTGTAGATGTGATGAACCAGAAAAAGATCCTCATTTAATGAAGGACAATTTCCCAAGCTACGATCAGTTATGGGGAATGGTAGCTACCATATTTGCTACAGTTGTTTGTTGGGTTTTATATTCAAAAGTAAGAATAGAGTCGAGAAATAGAGCATAATTGGAATTGAAGTATTCATGTTTTTATTATGACACAAAATTTTCAGATAATCAGTATACGAAAACCTTTTCAAGATCAACACCATACCATGTCTCAAATAGCAAAACAGGCACGCAGAGGTCACAAATGAAAACTAAGATTGTTACGTTCTATGCAAACAATTGTATTAAATCCAAATAATGTTGTAAGAGCCTTTAATTTACGAATTACATAATAAGCCAATACTATTTATAACAGAATACTTAAATTATATTATAACTAATAGTATTTTGATACATTTTAACAATTTTTATACTACAAGTTAGTATTTAGAGTAAAATTGTTCATATTTTTATTCGACCATTTATTGCTCCACTGCTGAACACATATCCTCATAGTGAGGTGCGGCGGATTAAGAAAGTTCACGCACCTCTAAAATATTATAATTATTTATAATATCCCTAAGGTGTGCCGGAGTCCGCACGTGTTTTCCTTCACCTATATAGCGAGTGATATTTAAATTGTTAAGTTATAAATCACGTAAAAAGTCAGAAATACGTGCCAGGATATAATCTTGGAGTAGGAGGCTGAATTTCACTGCATGTTAGCATCCACTATCAGTATTAGATACCATAACACACAATTACTCATAACATGACGCGACGAAAATCGGTGTTAAAGCGGAGGATTTTCATCAAATGGAGGTAATAATGGAAGTAATATAAAATTCGTTTTACGTAAAAAAAAAACTATCTAAAAGTTATAATATTTTTATTATATATAATATACCCACAGTTATATTTCTCTTACAATATAATTAATAAATCTGGAACAATTTTTCATGTCCACATAGAATTAAAATTTAATTTAAAGTAATATAAAGATGTTGATTATTTTTAGAACATAAGACTAATTATCTTAAGGAAATAATTGACTTATTTATATCTTAATAAGTATTATTCATATAGTAGGAAGTATCTTTAATCTTATTGCAGTCTTGTAATAAATATTTATGTTCATCTTCAACACGCCCTCTCTTGAGAAGGTATACGAGTATATATTGATAAGGGAAGACGGGAACGTTGTGATGGAAGAAAAATCGTAATTTAACTCGTTCTATAATCTTCATGTCGACAAAACAATAATCAGCGGTACAACAGATGCCGGGGGTCCTGGAAGTAACATTCATGAAATGTTAATCGGCTGTAATCCGTTAAACCCGCCTTTCGGAATAAGTGTCATTCCACGGGGAGAAAGCCCGACGTTTAACTCTCACGCATTCACTCACTCGTTCGTTCACGTTTCACAGCCAACCGCCAATAGAAAGTCTAATCCACCCTGAGGTCTCCTACAAGGTCTATATTAATTAACATTTTAACTGACATTGATCTAACATGTTTAACTTTGTATTTTGAACTAAATTGCAAATGGTTTATACACTGGAGCTGCCAAAATTATTTTAGGGCAGGCAAAACTATTTTATGTACAGGTACACTCTATAGTGTGAAATAATTCGAATAGGAACGCATATACAATTAAACATTAATATTACTTAATTTATAATCTCAATTAATATTTGTATAATAAGAATATTTATAAATAAATTTCACGACGGGGGGCGGGGGGGGGGGCAAATGACCCCCCTTGCATCCCCCTGCAGACGCTTATGGCCTCATGGAACAATAATTATATTTATTTTAAAAAAATGCTACTTAAAAGTGAATTTATTATAGACTAATAATAATACTAAATAATACCTCGGGTCATACGTGATTGGTTTTGCTTTCAATGTTTTGAAAACCATCTGATAATATTGCCTATATTTCTTCTTCATAATTAAAACAATCTGTTTACCCTCAAAGGGAAACTTTGCATTGTCAGTTTGAAGTTCCAAATGCCAGTATACAGCTGCCTTTGCTACTTCCACGCTTGTTGTATCTATTTCCACTATTTTAGGATGTTTCATCCATTCATACATACTTTCCTAAAACAAGATGGTTCCAAAATATTTATTTCACATTACAGAAACTGAAATTATCTCACGACCATAAGAGCTAATGTAATTATTGACTTAAGTTTTTTATTGGCCAACTGTTTTCAATATTCACAGAGAAATTCACATTTCATTAGATCACAGAGAATCCCATATATACATTAGAGATTGCGAATATAAATACATAATTATGATTATAAGAGCAGATACGCAATTAATATAAATATGATAAATGACCCGATACTATTTTGCTGATTACGGAACAAAGAAACTTTGATGTTTCTCTTAATAAACACTAAATACAACATATACAATAATGTGTAGCTCTTTTATTATTAAATTCAATTTGATTAAATCTATTTACAGCAGTAACTTACCTGCAAAAACTTTTTGCATCTAAAGCTGTCATATATAAAACTGATATGGAGCAGCCACTTCCCAGTAGCCAGGGCACAAACCATCATACCTGAAAAGGTGTCATTAGGCAACACCGATATAAAATGTGTTGCCAGCATCTCCATTTTTGTATTCTCTGACACCACACCTCCTAATTCATTTATCATCGCCACTATTCTATCTCGGTCCTGAAATCCGAATGAGTATATTCACTAATTTATTTGATATCCAAATTACAATATTGAGAACCATTTTTTATAAACTCACATGAATAAACTCAGAAAGCATAAATACTTTCTTATCGCATGCGCATATTAAATTCTGCTTCATCTTCCATGATTCTTCAGATGTACCACTCGGTGAATTGTAATCGCTGTCTGTAATATACAAAAGATTTTTAGTCTTAACGTACATCAAAAAAAGACATCAAAGACGCTACAAAACACAGGTACCTCATGGTAACTATATATTAGACATGAATACATTGACAAATGTTTAAAAATCCAAGGTAGAGAACAATTTTATCAAGATTAAGAAAGAGTGAAAGGAGAATCTCACCTCTTCTCCTAGGTGTCATTAAGAATATAGAACATTGATTTAATTAAAATGAAAATAAAGAAATTGTACCTGATATGACTTCTGGTAAAGTAGCTTGTATTTTGCTCACAACTTGAGTCTTAGAATTTATGGGACTGTAGTCACTATTTTTCTTTTTCAGCTTATAATTCTGTATATACTTCCGGAATGGCAAGTATACAGCAGTTTTCGCCTTGCCATTTTCAATGAATTTTCGAAAGCTCACCTTTTTTGGAGTACTTTGTCTGCTGAAAGATCTACAATAAAACAGACACCATTGCACACACTGTTAATTATTCATTTAAAGGTCTACTGCGGATATTACAAAATGTATTTGGATATATTGTACTACTTATTATTCGAACATAAAGTAAGCTTTAAGAATTGACCAATGATCAATGTCATGACTTTGCCGCTGAAGAAGAGTGTTAGAATTGGAAAGCTAATGAGTTTTCTCTAAGAAAGTTATGCTAAACCCTGTTAGTATTGAATCGCGAAGCAGTAGTTGATGGATCCCCCAGGCATGCCAATAGTCTGTTTGGAACTCACTCATTCCCCAATTTTGAAAAGAAATTTTTTAATGGACTGGAAGTGGGAGTTTGTTTTTCTTCAATTTTTGTGCACTCTATTTCTTGATAAATGTCTTCAATAGACCAACCTATTTGGCGTCGTACCGTCTTTGGGCGTCTCGTTTTTTCAACAGTAGGAGCAAAATCAACACAATCAAAGCCAGTATCAATAATAGTATCAAAAGTAGTATCTTCCAATTTAAAGTGATTTATCTTTAAATGTTTCAGATAAGCCAGTTTCTCAGTGAATATATCATGGCACAGAGGGCAAACAAAATGTTGTACTTTCACATTAGTAGTACACTTGTTTAAGTGTGTCACATAAGCATCATAGTCATCATATTTTTCTTCACACAGAATGCAAGACACACAAATGTACTCGGGAATGCTTAAAGTTGGGGCAATTGATTTAGGTGGCTGAATGATAGGTCGTAAATCTGCTGCTACTAAAGTCTCATTGCTGCCGGAGCGCTGCATCTCATTATGCTCTATTGTGCAAGTCACATGGCAAGTGTGGCCTCCATAATTATTGTACGACTGATTACAGTACACACACTTTATAGAGTCAACATCACTATCTGTCTCATCACTTATTTCATGATAATATTCTTTCTGTTCTTCTGAAGGCGTGTCCTTAATCAAATTTTGATCATTTTCACCTTCTACTGATTCACATTCAGAGTGCATGTGAAATTCCTTGGTATAAAAGTCATTGTAATCCGATGATGGTGGTTTATCAATTTGCATGTCTGTAGTTTATCAATTTAATTAATGTATACTAGATATTACAATTTAAATACATTGATGAAAAAAATTGGTGAATATGAAAAAAATATAAGTGTTTTACTACTCACCAGGATATTTTCTCAGCAGATTGTCTATGCGTTCACATTGTTGTTTAAATAAGAAAGCAGTACTTAAATTTTCTATACATGATGTGCAAACACGATCTGACAAGCCATCCCCTTCATGAATCTGCCAGAGATTAATAATTGTACATAAAGTGACACAAGCTAATCAGCTGTAATAAATTAAAGATTTAAAAAAGTAGTGATAGCCGAGTGGTTTGAAATTCAGCCTTCCACTCCGGGGTCTGGGTTCGATCTTGGCACGCAACTCTGATTTGTTACGTGCATTTTAAAATTCAGATATCAATTCAGATTTAAAATTCAAATATCACTTGCTATAACGGTAAAGGAAAACATTGTGAGGAAACCTGTACACCCTAGAGTTGTTATAAAGCATATAATATTTTCTGAGGTGTGTGAAGTCTACCAATCCGCACTTAGTCAGCATGGTAAACTATGGCCTAAATCCCTCTCACTGTGAGAAGAGGGTTGAAAATTTTTTTTTTAAGATTCAACAACAAAATGAGTTTGTATCCTTGCGTCTCTGTTTCAGGTAGCTTAAGGGTCAACGGTAGCGGCCCAGATGGGGTAGAGGTTAATTTAGTAACAATCTAAATTCAACCTGCAGTACTTGAGTATATGATTTCGTTATTTTAAATACAATTGTATGTAGCAGTATTTTAGATCGGTCTTGAAATCAATGTTACTAAATGATTGATTGTTATTAAATGAATCTCTTGACCATCTTGACTCCCTCCACTGGCAGTGACCCTTCAGACATTTTTTTTATTAATAGCCTAGCAAATAGGTATATGGGCCAATTGATGGTCCTCAATGCCACTTACATCCTGGGTAAGCTGTTACATATAAAGTAATAAGGTAGTCCAACAAAGCTGCAGTAGTTAATCACCTTGTAACAGCACTATAATCAGGCATAGGTCTAAGAACCCATATACCAAAAATCATACAGATCTACCAGTATGCCCATGTTTACTGATGCGACTGTTGTTTCTGAACTCCAGTTGTTGCTTACAGCGGTTCAAATTGTCATGTTGAATTATTAAATTTCCAACACTACGAGGCGATATTATAAATAAATAAATAAATATTTGTTGCTACACGACAATAAAAATCAATCCCAATAGACTTCAATGATTGATAAATAATCGGCAGTTTTGCTGCATAACTACCAGTTACAGGATTAGGCTCCAAGACGATTGGCGTAGCTTAAGTTAGGGCTTGAAAAGACTGGAAATCTATTGGTAGAGGACAGACAGCCTTTACATTGGATCTATATCAACCAAAGATGATCGGAAAAACTACCACTTTTCATTACTCTTAAGTATTATCGAGCAAACATATCTTTTTCCACCTAAACTGGAATAATATCATAATATTTATGCATTTCGAAAATATGTTACATTAAAAAAGATTCTACTTACTTGAACATTAGAAAAAGACATAACCATTTCAGATAATTTAACTGTATCGTCTTTTTCAAAGATAGAACAAAAATCGCCTATTTTCAAACACAATCTACATTTATGAAAAGGCATGCTGGCTATTTACAGATTCGTCATAAGTCGAATGTTCCAATAAAAACCACACACACAATAAGTTCTTTTAGTATAACGGTACCAAGACCATAACAATCTTAACAAAGTACACTGAAGAGCAGAGTTGTCGTTACTCGTTACTTGCGCCGTCCTCGTTAGCATAGCATAAATTGATAGGAGTAAATGCCCTGCGCCCAAATACCTAATGTCACCAGTGTATCTGGTACGGTACTTTATAATTTTATCTGTCAAAATTTGAAACCAACTGTAACGGAAATCTGTTTGAGTTCGGCTAGACGTGAGTCGTTGTAAATGTAATGATAGTAAAAATTAGTATACCATTACAATTTTCATTACCTACGTCATTACATTAGAAAAAAAGACTACATCATTGTGGCTAAATATAACTGGCAATGTAGGATATACTAGAAGAAATTTTCTAAAGGAAAAAAATTAACAAATATGCATATTTTTTTTACAGTGTTTCGTTTGTTTCAATTATTAGTATAGTGTATACAAACACGAACAGTAACAAATGAATGACAAAGTTGTCCAATCAATACAACATCGAATTATATTACCGTCTACTGTGACCATTATTAGGAACATACAGCGCGCGCAATGCAAATTCCTTAAAAAAAACGTTTCCCAGTGCTACTTCAACACAGATACACTCGAATAATCTCATTCAGAGAATAGTTTTAAACACACAACAAGCGTAATTGGATGTAGGTATTCATTCCCTTTAGAAGACTGAGAATGGATAATTATAGATTACTGAATATTTAATATAGATCAATCAACATTGCACAGGAACCACATCCATTTTATCTGGCAAGGATGCAAAACGCCCGCAAAAATGACCTTTCCAGGCCGTTGTTTCGTTGGAGGTACATTGCGTATCGACCTGTACCAAGATTTGAGTCTCGCAGGAGGCATTCTCTGGTCGGTTGCACAGCCTCCTGCCCTCTTCTTACATACCATTACGCCAGGTCCCTAATTGGCAGAAAGTACCTTAATAGGACGAGATTATTGATTCTGGTTGTGGTTTTCGGCCGGGTTACGAGTATATAGCATACTGTTAATAAAAAAAAACTACCTGCTCTCTGACGGTTTGATACACACGAACAACTACCAGTATGCCAGTATGTTGGGACGTGAATTCCTTTCTAGAGAAATGACAGAAACTACTTATAATATAACAGTATGTGTAATTATGGCCTTCTGGCCTATCCTTCAGACTCCAATTATTGCAAATCCGTTCACTGCTCCAAGCATAAAAACAGGCAGATAGCCAGACAGGTTTGATTTTACACATTATACAGTATTCAAGAGTATTGTTTATGGGAACCCCCGTGTAGATAGGTACTGTCTTGGTTCGTTCTACGATATCACAAGATGTGTACATGAATCCAAAATAATTTGAAAGTTTTTAGGTATTTGGGTTTATTATTGGATAAAAGCAGTCAAAGCAGTTAGTTCAATTTTTTGATAGAGAGAAATTTTTCAACTAACGGTTATTCATCCCAAATGATGTGAAATGATGTTTAATCCGTTAAATAACATTAGATTATCCTTTAAGTTAAATTAAGCCGTGTCACTTTCTCCTACGGGCAAATTAATATGACGCTACGGCCACAGACCTTTCAATAAAAAAAGTGTTACTTTGGTACGTCATGTCAAAAGTTGTTGTGTTGTGTACTTTACTGTAGTGCAAATTGCAAAGAGTAAAGTTATAAAAAAGTAACTAATACAACAAAGAGTAATACACCTATTACACTGTAATACGCTCTGGTTTATTGCTATTTTGCTTATTGTTTATTAATTGTATTTATTACAAATAAGTAAATGTAAAATATGTATGCAATAATAGTTTACTTATAAGTATAATGGGATATATTATAAATAAACGGTTTAATTAAAGGAAAATGCAATCTGAGCTGCCCTCTAATCCGCAGTTATATTTCAAACGATTTCCAGAATTCGGAAAACCGAAAATAATAGGTTTTATAAGTTTGCAAAATTTAAAATTTGCTCGTCTTGTTAGAAATAAAAGGGTGCAATTAGATTTAAATCATAATTTAGACAAAGTAAAACGTAAACTTCCGGATGTTGATGTTAAATTGACAGACTTGCTACGGTTTTTATTAGAAAATGAAAAAAGACTGCAACTTACTCATGCAGATAACTTAGAAGCTGCTCAGTTCTTTTGCTATCGTGGGCTTATGACCTGTGTCGCCTGCACACCGTATGAGAAACGGGAACCATGGAAAATAGTAGCTGTTTTAGATAAAGGTAGTATATATCTATGTGCAAGAGATACTGAAGAGAAACTGAGGAAGAAACGGCACATTACAGAGGAAGAGAAAAAGTTTTCATCATGGGGTTACAAATTTGAACAATACATGTTATCCGGTTAGGCTTTGAACTTGAATGATTTTTTAAATTCGAGTTACTGTTCAAAATTTGTGCAATGTATAGTTTGCATTCATCCTTATTGTTCTTTTATAATAATGACTATATTTATTTATACAGATAGCACTACTTCTGATCCCAATCCAAATGAACCAGTGGATGAGACTGAAGAATTTTCATTAGTGTTCAAAACAAATTTGAACAAGCATAAAATTGTGTATGGTGCCGAGATGGATGGTATTCAATGTGACGGACCATCCATACAACCATCTCCCAGTCTGCAGTCTAGTTTTAATGATATAGTTAATTATCTAGCAACAAAAGAGTTTATTGAGCTAAAAACAAACCGGCATATTGAGTTTCCCAATCAGGAAAGAAATTTTAGGTATGGTGTTAACATTAATTACTTTGTAAATCGTATATGTATGTAATTGTATAGTAGTTGTAATTTTTCTAATTAATTTAATACACTATCATTATAAATGGGCTTTACAGTTCTTCATAATGAATCTATATTAGGATCTAGCAATATTTGGTGATATTGAAAATATTTGGAGAGTAACAGCAATAAATTCAATCCATTTTCAGGCAGTTTAAAACCAAGAAATGGTGGTGTCAGTCATTTTTAGTTGGAATTCCTACCATTTTATGTGGCTTTAGAAATGCATCCGGTATGGTAGAGGAATTAAAAGTGTATAATGTCAGGGATTTGCCAAGAATGTCTAAGGTAATTTTAAACAGTTGTTACTTAATAATTTTTATTTTTACAAGATTTGTAATAAATGTATGCAAAATTGTTACAGGAGTTCTGGGATCCCAATGTTTGTTTCAACTTTTTAGATGCATTCTTTACATTTGTTAAAAAATGTTTAAGAAGAGAGATTGAATATCGTTATGGAGACAAGGCAGTGAACAATCTAAAAAAGTTACCATTGATTGCTTTGCAGTTTGAGTGGTTTCCAAGGTCACCAGTTCGAATATCAAATGAATATTGTTATGATGATGATCAAATTTTGCCCGATTGGTTTATAAAGAGGCATGAATGTTTTTTTTAACTGGTATCATAATGAATGTGCGATATTTAATGGGAAGAATGGTCTAATTTGTGATTTTTTTTTATTCGAAAAAAATAATAACTATGATATGGAGACCATTTCCTGTGTTGTGATCATAATATTTACATAATGTTTTTAGTAAAGACCATGATATTATATAGTGTGTTGTTATTTTAAGTATTTTTATAAAAATCTTGTATAGGCTAATATTTGACCCATCTGATGGAATTCTGTTTTAATTTGAACGGTGTGCTGAAGGTCTACATACCTTCAAGAGATGATAGTCTCGGTTCTTAAAAGTAGCAACGTCTTCACAACTGACTCAATAGCATGGTTGTACAACTGCTTTTCCTATGATTAACACTAACCAACTAATATTTCTATTATTATCTATGGCTAACAGAACTTATTCACACGAATGGTTCTATTCTCAGTCTTATTAGATATTTCTTGCCGATATTAAAGGTCAGCAGTGGCCAACAACAATTTTGACTGGCTAGGAAATGTCATGTTGATCATAAAGTCAGTGATCATTTTTATAACATTGTACTGAAGAATGATTAGGAGGTTGTAATTTAATTTCCCAAGTATTATGTGTAAGTTATGTGTATTTAGAATTCAAAACATCAATGGATGATATTTTGTATAATTTGCATGATTGATGTCCCATGCCTGATAATAAGGTATATATATAATACAGTTTTACAATTATAACCCTAATTACAATTTATAATATTGTGGATATGTGTTCCGCTAGAGAAGTATAGATGCAAAAAAAGTATGGTGCAAAATAATAAAAAAATGTACTATCATACCATTTATTTATCACTGTATAGTAAATGGTGTATGAGTAAATCAACATCCATAAGACTAATCAACAACATGGATAGTTTTACTTAAAATAATATACATTTAAATCCTTATTATTATATATTTATAAAAAATATTTAGAAATAAAAACAATAATATTAACGGAACAACATAATTGTAATAAAAATAAACAGTGTCATGAATCAATAATCTTAATGTTGTTAATAAAATATTTACATAACAATAATTATTTTAGTAACAAAATCTCCATCATATGACTGATAATTGTTCTTCCTTAGGTAACATTCATACATCTAATTTATTGTGTTAGCTGATTGTACATGTGATGTGAGTAGTAGATTGAGTAAATTATAAACTTCAACTGTTTATGACTTATACCAAAAATATTTTACAGCAATTATTTGATAACTAATCACTAATGAATTAGTGTTTATAAACTATTTGCATTGTATTTCAATATTGTATAAATATATGAAGTGCTTGGATTGGTTTGAAAATGCACTTTGAAATATTTTGTATCCTAAGAGTTGCGGTATAGTTATAGCCCCCGTGGTAGCAACATCGGTATCAATATTATGAAATATTCAACATACAACATTCTAAAAAAATATAAGGGAGTATACATTTCTACCGAAATAATATTTAGCGAGTGACTAAACAACTTATGCTTACAAATGGCGTATATGATTGTGACATGTAGAAACAAAATTAGACCTATGATGGATGTTACTGTTACTGTCATGAAATCAATGTGTTATACAAATAAGACAAAGATGGAATTAAAACTTCAATATTTACAAATTACTACAGTCGTACTACATTAATGTACAATTAGAATAATTAGGTACAAGACTGTTTGGTAATTGTACCAAATTGGAATATAATATAAGTGTCCATTAGGTTCAGCGCGCCCTATTCTCGAGACATACAATTTGAGAATTGATTACTTCCTGTTGAAAATATCTACAAACTTTATAACAGTCTTCGGTTTCACTTACATAAATGTATATCCCTGTCGAATCAGTATGTAATTTGTACTAGCGTTCAACGATCCAACTACTAAGCATTCGATTTGATTGTAACGTTATTTCATTTAGGCACAAAAAAGGAAACTCATATTTTTACAAATAAATGTTTGAATTAATTATCGTGGTGGTATAATGAAATACTTCTAAGAAGCATCAACAAAGTAAACAACAATAAGTGCATAGTTAGGTACGTTCCGATACAATTTTATAATTCCACCTGGAAGGAGACCACTGAGGCTAGCCACGTTTCTGTATATCAGCTTACGTCGAGAACATCGTTTATTTGTAAAAATTACATATTTTCCATATTTGAAAAACTAAGCTTTTGCTCGTAACACTCCTAATGAATTTAAAATTACATTATTTTACACTTAGGTGGATATGAGAAAAAAATATAAAGCGTTAAGCTTTATCACCGCGACGAATTTATCTAAAATTGACAAAACTTACTAAACTACCAAATACGATTAGGATATTACAGGCGAGCCGAATCCTCGTGCGAGGTGTTTACAACGTATGTAACATCGTGTAACACGGGGCATGTACGGCAATACTTGACAATGGTCTAAATTTCCCTTTAGCCATAATACAATAAAGATAATATTCCGATTGTACATGTACTAGCGTATAATTACTAGTCTCTAGCTAACGTCTCTTATGAAATGACAATCGTCTGAATTACAGAAGTATATCTTTTGGCTAGCCTCCTCAATGTAAATTAACAATAAATCAATTTGTATTTTGGTTACTTTGTATAAGCTCACTGCAGCCATGTAGGCAGGTTTAAAATTGCATACCGCATCACATGCGGTCTATATAAATTTAGTATATCAGAGTAAAACTCCTATGCGATAATAAAATATATTAAATCTTTGTGCTAACTTACAATAAATTCATTTTTATAATCTATATTCTATTTATATATCTTTTATCTTATGAAACCAATTACATTTACTTAGCGCGCTTGGCACGCCGGATTGGTCTGCTTACTCTATATAGCTAGCTACATTCGTCATTTGATGGAATTTATGAGCTAGAATATTTATTATATCAACATTCTACGTTTAAATATATATCAAAATTTCGATGTGTATTTCAGAAAAACGATGAGTTTTTATGTATATTGTCTTGAGGCACATACAGCATTTTGTTATTAATTGTCAGCTACGTTAAAACAGATGTTGTTAATTTGCCAGTTATTGGCCCCGAAGAGTTATCTATTTTTATATGTATAATTTCATTTAATAAGGTATAATGGACGACAATACCAAGATATAACATGGGACTTCATAGACGTAATCGTATTAAAGCATGTGGTTTAGCGTATCTTGATAAAGAAAATGCTGGTAATGGCCATTCATGAAAATCTCATCGTGGTTGAAGGAAACATGTGACTTTTAAAACTAGACTGAGACCATAAATTAAACATTTCATTTGATGATTTTAAGAAATCTAGTAAAATTGAGATACTCGTAGTGTAACAGAATTTTTGCTTATCACAATAATCATAATGGTTCATTGACTCAGTTTTTGGGAGTGTGCGATACGTTTTTAAACTAAGACATGTACAATTAAATTTTTGCCTTCACTGAAGGCATACATATAAGCATTGTACTCTATGAAGATATCCAATACTTAAGCATCCCGTATTATATACAATGACCCTAAATAGCAATGTTAATTCATAGTTGTAAAACTTGCTGACTAGAGGTCAACGTATGGTGCTCCATCAATTTTGTCTAAATCAGCCAGTAGATCCGCCGCAGGTGTCAGTGGCTCCAATATATCCTCTCGTAACATATCGAGCGGAGACGTTAATCCATGATCATTTCCTACGACTGAACGAATTTGAGTAGAACCACAGATTTCTACAGAGTTTCCATTTATAAGGAAATCTCTGTTACTATAGCTAAACACGCTTCGGTCTTCTGCGAGCTGCGGAGTCGATGGCACAGATTTAGATGAAATCCCATTGCTAATATTCGAATAATTGTCAGTTGCGAACAGCTCGCGAGAACGTCGCGAGTCTATTTGCAAATTAGGTGCTGTTCTCTTGTACGGCAATGGCGTGCTGGGAACTGATCTTGATGTGTAATACTTATTTTTATCCGATACTAAATCGGACAAATCGAATTCAATGCTATTGGTTCGTTTTAAAAACTCTTCTACATTGTCGGTCGATGCCGCGTCACCGGGAAACGATTGAGCGAACTGGCTGTTTCGTACGAGCAAGTCGTCGCTGTTTGGAATATATGAACTCAATTGTTCTTCAGTTAGAATCTGCTGTTCGGGCAGAGGATCACAACCATTATTGAGAGTGTCACTGGAATTTAGTAAATTTGATGGTGCACCTGGATTAAGTACATCATTACTGCTATCTATTGCGTCATAAATTTTATCCAAAGTCTCAGGATTCAGGCCGGCTTTCGATATGTCACAAGTATCAGCCAGAGATCCGAAGTCGCAAAATTCATTGGGCACAGGAGTTTGTGGTACCGAACCTACGGGAGTATTATTGTAGCTTAAAAGCCCTACATTATTCATACCTTGTTTTAGAGGTACTGACTGAGATCTAAACGACGGATCGTGCCCTAGCCTAAAATTCACAATCGGCTCTTGAAAAAAGCGACTAACCTCACTCGATAATGGATCAGCCGACAGCGGGTGTGTCAGTTCTCCGTTCATATGCTCTCTAAATAGCGCATTTGGCATAAAATTTATGCACATATTACTGTTACCATTTTGAATTCCGGTCGAGTTTTGTAACATTGGATTTTTATACTGCGTAAGATTTGGCGAGGGTGGAGCCGACATAGGTTGGCAATATTTCAAGTTTGTGCAGCTAACAGATGGTTTATGTACAAATTTTTGGTCGTTCGGTACCGCGAATTGCTTAGAGCACGGATCACCGACTCCCAAGGAGAGAGGGTTACGCCTTTTCCTACCGTTATGTTTCGGTATAGGTCGCGGACAGAGTCTGGATCTAGGTACTGGAGTATTTCTCGGGCTGACAAACGGACTGGCCGCTGTGCTGTGAGATATTGGAGACGTTTGTAGCGATCCACCTAAAATTACGGATTTGTTTACTTTAGATGGACTGTGTCCTCTTTGTCCAAAACCCAAAGGTGATTTCGAATGGAAATTCCCAGGAGAATGACATCCATCAGAAATGGGCACAAAGTCGTATTGCTGGGTTCTCGTCGTTGGACTCTGGGGTTCATTGTGACAATTGCCGTTGAACAGATGGGGAACTCCGACGTTACTCAACAATTGATTTGCAGCGTTATTTACATTATATGATAATGAAACATTACTTTCGTTTAATATTGAGTTGCATGATTTGTTACCGTTCATTTCATTTTGATTTGGTAAACTTGGACCATTCATTGGGTCAATTACACTTGTAACTGGTTTAAAGGCTCCTTCAGTGAGTGCAGTCTTATTAACTTGTTGGTCTTGATTTTCAATTGTAACTTTTTGTTCTTGACTCGTTGGGAGGTTTGCACAATTGGACCCACTTTGGTTTTTTAAATTTTTTGCTAATAATTCTCTTAATTGTGATATCTTTTCACTGTTACCTTGGCTGTGGTCGTCCTGTGGGTCCTGGCCTACTTCTAAAAAAGCATTATTGTTAGGGTTAGTATCGGCTGATACGTCTTGATCATTATCTCGTTGCTGAAAATATTGTAATAATTCTTCTTCGTGCTCCTGACTGTTTCCTTCATTGAGATAATCGTCCAAGTCATGTTTATCAATATTACAGATGCTAATTACTCTTTCTCTGTTTAAAATTTCCGAATGCTTCTCCTCACATATCATGCCCGTTTTGATATTGATACCGTCAAGACCGCAACAAGAATCCGGAGTAATGGGTCTGTCCGGCGTCGTCTCTTTTGTTCGCGTGGAAAATTTTGATGGTAAATACTTAGGCGTCAGAGCCTTCACCGACCGTGTCGGACTCGCCGCCTCCTGTTCCTCCCGGGCCAGCGCCGCGGCGGTGCTTTTGGACCGGCTCGTTAAGTTTTTTGAATCCTCTAAAAAAGCAATCTCAGAACGAATTGTAGATTCGGCGCCGGCGGACGTGGAAGACGTCGCGGGTTCAGCAGGAGGCAAGGTCTGTTGCCGCGTGGCGGCCAATTTGCCGCCCAATATTTCGGCGGCCCTCATCTTCTTCGGTAAATATTCCGTACGCGGAAACTCCTCGGTGGCATGATGAACAGACCGGGTATCTGTCTGCGACGAGCGCGGGGAGCTCGCCTGCGTTTCGCTCTGATAGGTTTCGAGAATGAGCTTCTTTCCAGGGAGCTGGAGACGGGGTTGAGTCGGATCAGGGGGTCGACGGCGCGGCCATTCGGTCTTCTCGGTGGAAAGGTCAAGGGAGGCATTGCTGCTCAGATTGATAGGTAAGTTGTGCGTGGCGTCCGGCAGCACGGTCAGGTCGCGCGGGTAGGGTGGGTCGAAGACGTAGGTCTCTGTGCGGTAGTCGTGCATGGGCAAGGCGGGATGCGGCGCGGTGGGCGCGTGCGGAGGGTGCGCGCGCGGCGGCGTGCCGTAGGCGGGGAAGGGCGCGCGGGTATCGTACACGCCCGGCACGAACGCTGTTGGGTAGCCGTACCCCGCTTCGGCCATGATGTCGCCCTCGTGTTTCACCGCGATGTGTGCGCCGGCGTACGACGTGGACGGCGGCGATTCTCCTGCGCTTTCCCGTCCTTTGTTCTTTTTCGGCCGCCCCGGAGTACCTTGCGTCTGTTGATTAACATAAAGATGTATAAGTTATATCATAAAATGCTACAATATAAACAATAAAAAAAACACTTACTTGTATCTTTCGCTTTAATTGTCTTATTAATTGCCGACCGGACGCTTCTTCTGGTTGCCCTAAAATATTACATGAGACGGTATTATTGTTTTATATTAATTAAATTATCTTTACTTTAATTTGTTTGTATACATATATCATTATATCCATGTAAACAGTAAGAATTGTATGAACAAACCGTGCATCGGTGCGAGCGGCGGGGGCGAAGGGGCCGGGGGTGCTGCGCGAGCGGCCATGGCCAGGTGTCGCGACAGCTCTGATATGCTCGTGAACTTCATACCTGGAAATGCATTCATTTCATTGATAATGACACGTTGCAGGCCTCTTACTGTCACAGACTAGAGGGAATGTCCTCATGGGAAACAATGCTTGAGTAACTGGCGAATATTTATAAAGATCCTTGTAATTTCTTTCATGGTCTCATGGAAAACCTTAACCTAATATAGAAAGGTCTCGCTGTATTGGTATGGGTTTATTAAAACCATACTATAATATGTATAAATATACTTACCCAATTTAGTTTCAGCCCAGTCACAAATTACTCTTTCATTTTCTCTGGATGGCAAAGTTGGTTCCTGTAAAGTCAAATTATACTTGCTTCACATGAAATGGCTATTTATCTAACTTCGTCATAAACTTGAATATCCATGTTAAATCAATTGTTACCAAAGTCACATGCAAAGGGTTGTAATAAGCTATTTTTATAAAAGGCCTCACAAAACTATTCTGTTCAGTATCTACATACTGTAATAGTAGATCAAAATACACACCTTGGACGATTCGCCCAAATCTGGCAACTGTGGCACTTCCAATTTAATCTTTTTCCGAAGACCAGCATAACAGTATCTGAAATAACATTAACAGTCAAGGTTAATTACGGTTAACGTTTTTCTTGACTCTCTTGAAAATTTAATTATTAAAATGTCCAAACAAAGTACATTGATACTTTCTTGTCAAATTTGTATGTGTATATATGGATGTAGATCAACTTACACACACAAAAAGGTGTAGCTTACATAAAACTCATACTTATCAATAAAATATAGGTACAGAGATAAATATATTCAGGTCAAGATTAAAATTTATAGTCCTTAGACGCAAATTAAAGTTTAATTATATAACTATTTCATGAGATTATTTCGATATTTGTGAAAGACAATGTGTAATGATAAGAAACTTCATAATATTTTCGTAAGCATTGATTACATAACGAAATTACTAATTCACGCAACTACATATATCAGAACACACATAGTATTTATTATGTAAATTAAACGTACTATACCGCGTTACATCACAGTGTTATTTATTTCCCGTATCTTAAATGTTGTTATTAGGGCTGCCACATTTGAAGTATTGTTATTGATGATAATAAATTACATTTAAAATGCGACATATTTGTAATGTTACTGAATATTTTAAAGCAAAATTGTAAGTTGTAACGACTATCCAATAAGGGTAACTTTAAATTTCTAATTAAAAGTATTCTGGTAAATAAAATAATCTTCGCCGTTTTACAACTTGTCTAATTAATATCATAACTATATTTATGCATTTCAGGTTCCAAAATTTGGAGCACAATAATAATTCGCGAATTAAAAATTAAGTGTGTAACCTTATCGATTTTAATAATTTCAAACATAGCAGCCCTATTGAAAAGTGAATCTGTATGGTGTTATTTTTATTGATATTAGTAAATTTATTGGGGATTACTTATATTATATATTAACATAAAGGTGTTATGAAAAATATTTAACATCTACAATTTATTGCAGCGAATATCGGATATCACTAGAATTTGCCCTTACCTAGAATTACCACGAGTGCCGAGACGTCGTGGACGCACACTTGGGTATACTTGCTTCATCACTTTTCCGAAATCAGCTGTCGATAAAGGCTTCATGTTGCTGCTCATACAATGAGCTCTAGTAATCAATAATGGACCAATTAACATTAAAAACTACAATTAACAATATCAAAGGTTAACACAGATATATAAATGTGTCTATGTATAGCTGGAAATTATTTTAATGTAAATAATAATTCTCTGCATGACAGAAAATTCAATCAAAACTGTTCCTTTCATGCACAAATGAGGAAAATTGTGGCCAAACTTCAATTTACCGAGTAAGCTTGCTGTGTATTTTAGGAATAACATATTGTATTAATATACTTTAGCATAACAGAGACATTTAAACAATGATGGCAGGGTTGCTAAATTTATAATTGTTTTAGAACAATCAATAACAAAATATGTAAGAAAATTAATAATGCTGTTACAACATTCTATAGTATTCTCCAGAAATAAATAAAGTTTAATTAAAGCAGCTCCTATTATATCCAACTATAAGTTCTTGTTAAAACAATAAATATTATCATGAAATATGTACTGATTATTGAACGTTTAAAATGTCCTGAAATTGTCAGCAAAGATAAACTTTTGCCTCTAAAGATATGTGTTGAGATATCAGTAAAATCAAGTATTTACTGCATATCTTTTTTTTTTGGAGCTGATAAGGCACTTTACATCCCATCAAAGTAATTACGAAACGAAGTTATGACACTATTAATCAATATAATTTTGTACTTTCACAATCACTTGCTTAATGTTTGGCCTTACATTTTCATTTAAATTTTTAATAACATCGATATGTACAGTCAGATTTAGAGCTAAATTTAAAGCAATGAAACAGTATAAATAATATTATACATATTTGTTATTTAGATATTTCTAAGATAAACTTTCACTCTTCATTTTATTTGTGTAGCAGTTGATCTAACAAATGTAGTAAAGGTAAATTGTACTATTTCTCAGGGTTTATGCGATGTCCATACCAAATTACAACATACTGGTTAAAAGAGTTTGAAATCAACACATAAGAGGCAGTCTTACTTCAACATTCAAAATAATAATATGGGTATCTTATGATTCCTAGTAAATTTAGTGCTAATGTTCTAAAAGATTGTCCTATCACTATAAAGTGACATATTTCACCTCTTAGAAATACTAAAAGATTCTTTGGGATACATCAGAATCAAGATATGTATTATGTATAACATGTGCAATGTGTTGTAAAAAGATCAGATATATTGTATAAATGATTGTACTGCAAATGCATGCAACCGAATGGTCACTGATGTTAAATTGCATACTTCAATTTAATCTTTAGTCTACCGTGATACAAGTACAAACTGTGCATCATATGACTGCGAGATAGATTCCACATTCAGTTATATGTAGGCAATGTATTAGCAGAGAAGATGTAAATATACTCACATGTATTCATCATAAACATCCTGTTTTGGTAATGAGACATCTGGATCAACTTCTAAATGTGTTTGTATCCATGTAACAGTTTGTTGAAGTTCAGCTCTACAATAGAATAATTAAAACCGTTTTAGTTTTACCATGAAAAAACTGCTGTTAAAGAAGTACTCTTATAGCAAAATATTTCTATTCGGTTACTATTAAATTGTTTCCTGTGTATTGCATAAAAGTTTGGAATATCTGTCTTTTGGTTGTTACTTATAAGAGAATATTATTGTGATAATCTCCAACATCCTGTGTAGATGTTAATCTTTACCAATCTATAACTGCAAAGAGTTCAATTGTTATCAATCTCCTGACCTCCCGTTAATCTTGTTCTACATTTTCTTGCACCCTTGTCTTTAAAAGAGATGTAATTTATTTGTTTGTCTAGATTTTATAATGAAGTATCTACTTCGTTATATATCTATATAAGTAGTTATTATTCAGTACTTTATATGTACTTTAGCCACCTGTTCTGAAACATTATAAGGAAACCTACACACCTTAGGGTACCTCGTAATGTTCTCCAAAATGTGTTAAGTCTGCTAATCTACAAGTGGCTGGCACAGCTGATTGTAGTGTTATTTTTTCTCATTCTAAGAGGAACACACAATTCTGACAGTGGCATTCCTAAGGGTCTACCTACTACTAGGTCTAATGAGAATTTCCATTTCATTTCTTATTTTTACATGTATCAGTTTTGATGCAATAACAACATACATGATATATTGTGATGCATTGCTCTTCTTAATATAACGAAAAATATTCTGTTACATTAAAAAGAGCAAAAAAATGTATACATAAAGTAAATACTTTTACAATTATCTAATGTAAAAAATATTCAGTAAAAGCTTTTAGTTAATTAAACTACCATGATATTTCAATTAAAAATGAACTATGTAATGAAGGTGGTTACATTCAATTTTATGTATTGGAATATTATTTAGTTACAAATATTATTTTCTAAACAATATTATACCTAGAGCCCAATGGATTGATTGGTTGTTTGAGAGGGTCATGTGGAGGAACACCAGTTGGCAGTCGAAGATACAACAACAGTCTCTCCGCTCCACTCAGAGCCTCCACTGCTTCCAGAAGTTGTGTTACCCTTTGCCGCCCTTCTTGGCTGTAATTTCCATTTAATAACTTTACATATCAAGATAACTAGTTACAATTAGTAGACGTTATTAAATTACATGGATGTATATAATAACTCTAAACAAATTATTAAACAAAACAGTTGAAAGAGATTATTTGTAGATTTTAACACGTAAGGCAATACTAAAACAGTCACTACACCCCAACCTTTTTTGAGACTTACGCTGAAATTATATTATGTGGAAAGAATACAATTTTACTGGTAGTTTAGTGATTAAATCATGAAACTATACGTTTAATATGGTATCTATAACAAAATAACCATTTTTTCGTAATCATGTTTTAATAGTATAACAATTCAAAGTAACGTTAGTGGCTTGGCTGCAGGCCAAAATGAAATAACCAAATGTTTTCATAGCACTACATTGTTTACTCTTCATTTTAAGTATATTTTGAAAATGCTACTGCAACACACATGAAAGTAATCATCTACCAGATATGAATTCTGCAAAAGGATATGTAACTATAGGAACAAACAGATATCAAGTGTTACCTTAGAGCGTTTTCGACAATTTGTTGCATGGATGCTACTTTGCCAGAGTCCATCCTCGACTCCTTTTCCGAAACTGGGGCCGCACCCGCACCCGCACTCGTAGTGCTCGATGGTCCCGGAGAGATATTTGAGGGAACAACACTTTCTTTAACGTAAGACGCAGTTTGCCTATGTTTTGGATGATTGACATTTTCCCGATGAAGTTTCGCGTCATCCACTAATTCTCTTGCGGTTTTAACATTTTTCGTATTATCTTCATCGGTCCAAGGTTGAAACGGAGTCGTACTTTCCATCCTATCCCAGATTGATTGGAAAAATATTGTTGTTTGATTTCATATTGAATCCTTTTATCATAATTTATTATGCGTAACAAAACTCCATTTTCTTGACAATTGACAT
>DWDX01000421.1:0-27372 GCA_018245675.1 Agara michaeli
ACCCGGGATTTGAACCCAGGACCTCCCGATCGGCAGTCGCGCTAGCAACCGCCCGACCAACGAGGCAGTCAAATTATTATTTTTTATACGTATACACGTGCTATATTACATTTTGTTATGCTGATCTTAAGCGGCAAAACATTCATTTATTAATTGATTTATTCACGTTCTTTTTGTATTGCCATTTCTCTGGAAAATTACAGTTATGAAAAAAAAATTAGTACCTGCTAGAAAGATATTATAAATTATTACAATATCGATTTATAGTTCTCTTTTTAATTACATGTAAATTAAGATTTGGTAGAATATTCAGTTCGGTTTAAATGGTACTTGTTACATTCAAGGGCTTGAAACTATAAGCCGTGGAGGTAACGAAAGAGATTTTATCTATCTCTGAAACTCTGAAAGGAAAAGTAGGTCTTCGCTATAAAGTTTCAAACTTTTAAAGGATTTTCAACTAAAAATTTAACAGTAGGCAATCTACCTACGTATCATCTATATAGCCTCTCGCACAGTAAATAGATCTTATACAGTAGCTACACATTTTTAATCTTATTGTTCACCAATTTTATGTTTACTCTTACATATATGTTTTTATTTAGTTGTAATAACATAAAATCGCGTAGAAGGTACTTTTATGAAATCAAATCAAATCAAAAATGTAAGGAGCGCGCAATATCTCCCAGAATTGTTTGGAAAATAGCATTTAAAGCTGGACGTAGCTAGTGAAGCTGCTGACGGTTTACTAACAGCATAGATTTTGACTGGTAGATAATGCCATGAGGCATTAAGCTTGCCCTTTGTAATCCCCTATTCACCGCAGAGTTCGAGGACTTAAACCTACTTAGGGAAATAAGGCCTATGCACGTATTTTTAAAATTTAGAATGCCGATTTCTCCTAGAATCTCTTTGAACTGATTCCTATATTAACTTATTTCCATCACACGCCCGGCGGGGTTCCTCCCGCATCGATTGTGCTGTTAGTCGCCACTAGAACTTTCCTTCAAAAATCACAACGTTTCGACAGATCTACTGTTACACATGTCCAAAGATGACAGAGACTATTTACCCATTAGTGGGCCCGTTATAATTACGAGAGTAGCATTGTCTCTTGGTGACAAAACTCCTAACAATAAATAACATTTTAAAAAAGTGGGTTAGTCTGTTTACTAAGTTAAAATATTGAAATCCCTATATATAATGTCTTGTTAATCTATTAGTGTTAAAATTCAGTAGGTAACTCATCTCGAAAGTTACTCTACATTCATATGTGTAAGTATTATGTTCTCTTGTAATTTATTCAAAATAAACAAACATTAAGTAAATAAGTTTTACAATCGAGACCCAAATATCGTAAACAAAACATTTGTGATATACTTACTAGTTGTACCTATAATACTCATTAGCATTGTGATTTTAAGCTTATATCAAAATAATAGGTAATATGATAAATATACTAAAACAAACCTTTATAAAGAGTATCTAGTTGTTCCCCTTAATAATATGTACATAAGTGTGTGGGTATTCTGACCTATAACTACCTACTAACGATATTTATTGTTCAACCAAGGATGGTTTTGTCTTGGTGGGCTCGGTCGCCGGCCAGCGTTATTGGTCGTCAATGTTGACCTTGGACGCGAGGATTACTTGCGGCTGCTGGACTCCCGACGACAGCCAGGTTTACCTGGGAACCGCCTCCGCATCTCTCGTCGTCATGGACGTGCATGGAGCTATGGTGTCACAAGTAAGTACCTAACTTCATATTAGGTTTGTCGCATTTTAACCGCGTGGAGTACTTAATACTTTTAGGTTATACATTGCAATTTGTTTTTTCCAACTATAAGCCTATTTACTCATTTTTATATCTCTTATAATTTCAAAAAAGGGCGAATTTTATTTTATGACTTATATGGATTGTAATGTGATGTTACATAAATATGTACCTACTTTTAACATGTAATTTAATGCGAGTTCCACAGAACAACGCGCTTAAACAATCTTTTTAGCTTTATTTATACCTATACATATATAAAAATTGTAAGTTGAGGGAAATAAAAAAATAAACAAAAACGGAGCGTGTTTCGATATATCTATTTATTTAAATCCGTTATTACTTTAAATTTAACTGTATTTTTCATAGCACGGCTTATTTTATTCTATTGGATAAAAAATTGTACGCCTATCTTATTTGCCTACATTACACGTTTAACTAAATAAATTATGGGAGACATCTGTCTTCATTTGAAAATACGTAAATACTAATTTCAAGTCCAGTACCTTCAAAATGATTAACATGAAATCCCATTAAGCCCTTATATTGCGAAAAGCAATTTATCGTAAGGCCAACTGAATCGTTTATATACCAATTACAATGTAAATGTATGTAGAATATAAATGTACCTACGAATTCCCTTGTTTATTTAGCCCTTCAATGTAAAGGATCGACAAGTTAAAATATACATGGTTTTAGAAACATGATTATTAACTACTTAGATAGTGTTTGTTTTTAAAACAGTTGTTTTATTGAAAGCCTTTAAGAAAGAGTCTTATTAACCAGCGAGCAGTCTTTACGCAAGGTTGTTGCTATCTGGGCAGAAGCCAACCTCTAGACTCCTCTAGAGCAAATTATACCATGTTCGTGTGGCAGGCAGGCGAGAGGCGAGCGATGCTGGCAGTATTTCAACTTTAACGAGAAGTCTGAACTACACTTTATCTAAAATAAAGAAACAAATAAATAAAAGCTTAATTACAATACGACGGAATAATGTAACAATTGCTACAATTTTATTATGTGATTATCTTTTACCAGTTTTAATATATCTTATTATTTCTCATCAATCCATTTATCGTACCACTATTTTGGATACGTCTTCTTAAAAATGTAGAAGAGTTTAAGTCATAGTCATTCACTTTAGAGAGGTGCAAGTCGGCAAACTTATTTTGCCTTCGAGAACATTCGGGAGAACTCTCTATGGAACAAGGTTCTTTACAATATTTTCGTTCACCGTTGTAGCGAGTCATATCATTCATCAAAACGTACTTAACATTAGCACATCCAATTTCGTAGCGTAAAATCCTGCATGTTTAAGCTACCTTTGTAGCTTAAAAAATTTCAATGCCTTCTAGGTTAAATTGGTCGCTGAAGGCAGCATTACGTCCATGGCGTGGTCTTGCGAGAAGTTTAAAATGGAAGAGGGCGAGGATATCGGGGAGAACAATGTGGCTCACGTGCTGGCGGTGTCACTGGGCAGCGGGGAGATCGTGCTTCTCAGAGGCCACGACGACGTGAGCCCGGCGAGAGTCCGAACTGGCCTACGGGGTAACACACTCGCCATGGAGTGGGCCAACTCGCGCGAATTGCTCGCCGTTGCTGGAACTTTAGAAGCTGGTGAGGACTTATCTTATTACTATAATACACGCTACATCATTGGAAAGCTTAGTTCTGCCTCAGTTAAGATTTAGTAAATGTGTTTATATATGACAACACAACAACGAAAATAAGTAAAACTTTAATGCTATTTCATTCCATATTTCCCCCTTGTGTTCTTATTTCGCATATTTATATTATTTGAACGATCGACATACCGAACCGCATTTGAATAATAATAAAAGTCTATGTGTACAGAAAAGATTTCTTTTCAATTCCACTAGGATGCCTATTTCATAAGGTTACGATTGCAAAGGTTTACGGCCTACCGTTTTATGAGTTTTGACGGATGGTTTTCCTATTCAAAGGTCGTCAGAGGGCGATAGCTATTTACGGGCGTAGGTTCTATTGTTGAGATACACATTCGCCGAAGTAAAGTAGATTGATTTGTGGATATCCCCACACGAAACGGAGCATACAATAGAAAACCTCTGATATTTATCATTTGGATATCATGATCCAGCCGTTGTGCGGCATATTCTTGAAATTAAGTAGCTTTAACCAATAAATTTTGGTTTTGCGTGTTGGTTAAAGATTATGTAGATACCTACACATAATATCAGTAGGTGGCTAAATAAATAGGTATTAATCGATACGAGAATAAACATCTCATATTTACATAATGTGAAATTTTATATAACCTTTCTATCCTTCCTACGTGTGTAGGTAACCGATTTATAATAAACTAGATAATTGTAAAACGTTAAAGCGATACAACACACCACAACAGATAGTACTAAACGTTCATATGGCTGCATAATAGCATCGTGAGATTGCATGTGAGATTATACGGGCAACGTGAATTGATAATACTATAATGTCATTCTAATTTTGTTTTCTAAACATCAAAGAATTGCACATAAGAATTTTCTTATGAAATGTATCTTTGGATGCATTTATTCGTTTTTGTTTTAGAACCAAACGAGTCCCCTGATTCGCCCCCATTCAAGAACGTCGTGAAGTTCTATTCAGACACCGGAATCCTTCTCTACACAGTTCTTATACCTTATACTCAGGTAAGTGAATTGCAAGCCCTTTCTCACACGTTATTGATTTGAACCGATGTAGGTAATTGATGTGTTATTATTGGTTTACAAAAACTAGCAAAAACACCAAAATGGAAAAATGTATGACAGGAAAGTTTTTTCATATCTCAACCAACACAAGTCTCTGTATGTTGACCCTTAAGCAATTAAGATTTTACACTTAGTACTCTCAACGACATTAAAATTTATTGCTATTACATAAACGAACTGAATAAAAGGTGAGCTTTTAGCGTTCCATTAAGCGCAGACTAATCCTATTTCTAAACATTAGATTATGAAGCCAAGGAGAGCGGAATAAAATTTATTTAAATATTTGTAATATGCTAAGATTGTAACGCTGAAATTACTATAAGAGAAATATGTTTTTCGTTGTCTTGGCAAGCTTGGCATAGCTATACAACATTTATCTACTTATTAATATTTAGATTTAAAATTACACGATGTTACTTTTTAAATAATACATTTACGATTTGTTCACGTAATACAACAACGTTTTTATACGTTTGCTGCCACAGAAAATTTATTCTATATCTATATTTATTTGTCGTCATAATATTGTAATAATATCTATCTGGTGATGTGGCCTTAAAATTGAAATAGTCGCCTTGATAGTACCTACATATTATACATAAGTCCGAATACCCGCGCCAGGCTCGAGTGACGGCGCTGACGTGGGGGCACGCGACGCGGCGGCTGTTCGTGGGCGTGGGCGGCGCGGTGTGCACGGCGCGCGTGTGGCGCGTGGTGGCGCCGCTGCAGCTGTTGGCGCGCGTACGCGCTGCGCAGGCGCTGCGGGAGCCGCGCCTCGCCGCGCGCCTGCCGCTGCCCCCGCGCCTGCAGCCCGCGCTGGCCAGCCTCTTCGCACATACTATACGGGTATGATTGTCCGTTTGGCCCTTTCGATTTATTATAATGGCGTTATAGATGTTTTTACTTCTATTCTAATATAGAGGGTTTTACTTTAAAAAGGGAATATTTATTTCAGTATATGTAGGTACATGCTATTCGATCTCACAGATCACCAGGAGAAAACGGCCTGATATTGACAATCACGACTAATTGTTCGATGTTTGCACATTCTCCGCGTCCACACGCTTTTAATGGTATTAAATGGATGTCGAGATTTTCATTATTTCCGCTGTTATCTCCTGGTTTACCGTAACCTATGAGATATGTAAAAATCATGAAAACAATAACTTATATATAGGCACAAATGATTTCGACGCTCATTAAGTAGACACAATGATTAACAAAATTAAATGAAATTTGAAAAAAAATGTTTTACGTGCGCGTCGCTTGTAGTGCAATGTCCCCGAAATGAACGAGCTGCGGCGGTTCGTGTCGCGGCCCCCGTCGTCGGGCGGCCGCCTGCACTGCACCATGCTGCGACACGACGACGAGGAGACTGGCGCCTACACGCTGTACCTCGAGCACCTCGGCGGACTGGTGCCGTTGCTGAAGGGACGCAGAACTAGCAAGATTCGACCAGAATTCGTCATATTCGACCCGCAAGCGGAAGGTAATAGACTGAACAGTAACCTATGATAATAATTCATTAAAATGGCTTGTTTGCTAACCTTGTCTTTAATTTATTAATAATATGTCCAGACTTCAATCAGTCTGCTATCAAATTAAATCCCTACTAAACTATTGTTAGTGCTTTATCTAGGCGTTTGTTGTGGCACCCAGAAGGTGCCGTGATAGTGACGCGCGAGAGCAGTAGCAGCAGCAGCAGCGGCGCTGGCAGCAGCAGCGCGGGCAGCAGCGGTGCAGGCAGCAGCGGCGCGGGGAGCTCGGCAGGCGGCGGCCGCGTGGGCAGCCTGCCCTCCCCCCGGCCGCCGCGCCCGCGCCGTCCGCGTCCCCCACCACTGCCACAAAATGAATCTTGCTCCTCAGACTCAGAACGCGAGGACGGTATTGTACACTTTGTGTAGTGAAAGTGACCGTTTTAATATTTAGAGATCTCTTAAACATCTACGAGTATATTTAACTTCACATAAAACTTTACCTTCACGGATCGATACCTTAAAGAGACAGACAGTCGTGACAATATATATCTATACGGTTCATGAAGATTTTCTAAATTTTCTCTTTTATTACATACACATCATTACATATTAGAGCTCACCGATTTCTGCAAAATTGTTTCAAATTTTACCCAAATAGTTGTTTAAAAATACATAATATCACAAAGAGTCAATTGTAAAGTGTAATTTTATGAATTCCAGGTTGCTCGGGATCTCCAAGACTCCAAAGACGTAGGCGAGCTCGGGAACGGCGCAAATTCAGGAATTCCAGCGAAAAAGACGAAACCCCCGATGAATTGGCTTACATTGATTCTCTTCCTGAGGTATCGAATGAAACTATTACAACTCGTACAACACACTGGTATATCATATCATAACAATAATATGGGTTTTCTTTCAGGATGTTCGTTTGGTAGAAGTCACTTCGAATATATGGGGCACCAAATTTAAAATGCACGGCTTAGCTAAAAACGTGCCAGCCAATTTAGGTCAAGTGACGTACAAAACATCTTTACTGCATCTCCAGCCAAGGCAAATGACACTCATGATAACAGAGTTACGAGATGATTATCCAGTCGGTCCCGACCCTACCTTCAATCCAAACATATTCTCTGAAGATGAAGAGGACGTCTTTCAGTCGAGTAATCCTTCCTCTCCATCACACACTAATAACAATATTAGAAAGAAATTCAATTCGAATATACTAAGCGAGAGAATCAGCACTAACAACATACATAGCCAAACTGATTACACCTCCATCAATAATAATTTCAATCCAACACTCGCAAGGGCTGAATCGTATGAGGAATTCCCATACATCGATACAAGCGACGCCATGAACAATATACCCGAGAATATATACAGTTCAGCCCCTGTCAGGCACACAACACAATCCACTGAAAGACGAGTTAACAATTCAAGCAACGTACCAAACCGCCACGCTATTTCACCCTTAAGATGTGAAAGCTCCGTTCCTACTCTGCAATCGCCCAAAAACGCTGTGGCCCCCACCGATATCATCTTTGAAAGACCTTCACCACAGACTGTAAGTTGTGGTGGACGTGGTGATTTTTGTGGCGGAAGAACGGATTACAGCGTTCGCGGCGATAATGTCTCTCTCAAGGGAAATCTGTCCAACATAGAACAGCAAACATTCAATTTGAATCTTAGCGTAGAACCTAATAGACAAGTGACCATTAAAAAATGTGATAACCACGTAACCGATAATTGCCTCTCCAAGCTACGCAAAAACATTTGCAGCAGGGGTGAATCAGCTTCATATGAGATTAACACAAAAATTTTGAAATCGCTTTGTAACAAAAATTATGAACATGAAGTTCATCCCGATGCGTTGACCAAACGCGGCGATACATTACGAAATTTGCAAAAAAATGAAGACCTCAAATACATCGACGAGGAAACCCCAGTGGAAACCAATATAAACAATTTAACTGAAAGAGGAAAAGAGGTAAGGGTACAAAGAACCACTACCGTGGTACCGATTAGCCCGGTGTGTGCAAACGTTCCCATGTACGACACAATAACTCGTAGCTGCAGCGTCGGTTATCTCGATCTCGTTGACCCGCAAGTGCTCCACGCTCACGTGAGTCTCAGTGCACTTAAAGGGGAGCCACCTCGGCGGCTCGTTCTTGTCAACAACAAACGCCAAAGGAGACCCAGGCGATATTTTAGAACTTCTGATGTCAAGCAGAACGAAGCTATCAAGATTCCAAGCTTGAAGAAATGTGGCAAGTCTAAGAGCTTAGATTCAAGCGAGCTGGCGATGACTTCGGAGAAAGGCAAGAAGCAGACTAAAACCGCCGTATCTAACGTCATCGTGCGAGACGACACTGCGTCGGCACAGTCGAGTAGTCACTGCAACAGCACCGGAGAAGACAACGGCGGCACCAGTGCGGAAGAAAGCACGGCGACAGTACGACGCTCCCGGCGTGATCAAGTGGCGTGTTCGGCATGCCGTCTGAGCGCAACGCGCTCCCCCTCCAACACGTGCGCGGCGTGCGGTCCGCGTGGGACGCCCGTCATGCAGCCCGCAGCTGCTCTGGCAACCGACAGCGATTCCGACTACAGCAAGTATTATAGTTAGTAGTAGATGCTTTATCTCACCCGCGAAGTCCTCCCCCTACTTCACCGGCGGCCAGACGACGTAGAGTTGAGCACACCCTGGCACTCACGCATGTGGCTTCTAGCGAGGCTCAATCGATCGAGCCCATTGAAATCAGTTCGAAAGACTGAGATAGCATTTTGAGATTTTTTAGACTTGTTGGAATTTGATCAGGTCCCCAAGGACCGTAAGATTTAAAAATGACATTAAATCATAGTGAACCTGCATAGTAGATCCGCACCGAGAATTGAATAACATAATAAGCTACATTGCATTAAAATAAAATTTAGCATCCGTAATTATAGTTTAACGTAACATCACGCCTGTAATCCCCTATTTTAATGCTCTATTTATAACTGACTAGCTTATTATGGTAATGATTGGTTGCAAATAGGTAGACTGCGCAAAAAGCGATACCATATTTAGTAACAACAGTGTGATAAACAGCACGCAGCTTTTTGTACAAATATAAAACTGTAGGACAGTACACCCAACATGTAGCGATTTGATATTAATAATAACCGTCACGGTAAACTTGTCTAACATACAATTGTCATTGCTGTCACTTATCCGGCTGTAACAGGTTCGTTGGAGCAACTCGCCTTGCGACTGTTGGCGTCACGAACGTCCCGCGGGGTTGGCGGATCATCGCCGGGGTCTAAGGGGGAGGGTGGCGGGGCGGACAAGGCAGGCGGAGCAACGAGTAGAACAGGCAGCGCTACAGGCAGGGCGGGCAACGTGGCGCGAGAGAGCAGCTCGGCACCGACATCGCCGCGACTCGCACGCTCGCAACCCACGCCCACCAAGCGCCGACCGCGATACTCCTCAGCTTCGCCCATAAGGTATAATAGACACCCTAATTCCCTATGTTAACTTCATGCGAGGTTAATTGATTTTTCAGTTTACATTGACTTCTAACGGGATGCGAACTGCAATTTGTCTATCGATACTTAAACACTGTTACCCAAATATATGGTAACTCTACAGAACGCTTTTAAACAAAGTTCTCATACTATCAACAACAGCTTGTAATGTTGTGTGCATTCATCACAGACAACTGCTCAATTCTCCATTGTTGAATCGCCGCCGAAACAAGAAACCTTCGGAAAGCTCCGACGATGAGTATTCAAACGGCGGCGGCTACAGCGAAGTCAATAGCAAGAACTACCGCGACTTGGAGAGCTTCCAGAAGGCACAGCTTAGAAACAAGGTTTGAAAATCTTGTAATTACATTAGTAAACAAATGCATGAATTCAAATACGTAAATACAATATTATCATGACACATGTCACGCGTATTTATGTACAATCAATTATATTAATATCCAACTGAAAAAAAAAATTTGATCCTTCGAGTCGGGTTACAGAAAATGAAATTTCACTAACAAAACATCCGCCACTGCAACACAATACCAGTATTGGTGTTATTAATAAAATATTACAGTAATAGTTCTAATCGGACAACCGTATATACTAAAAGGAAATAAATGTGTCAGCTGAAACGCGCCGGAGGCAACCTTAGCGCAGTGTCGGCGTGTAGCGCGAGCGACAGTCGCAGCGGCGCGCGGCGGCAGCTCATGATGCACAACAAGGCACCCATGTGGAACGAGAACAGCCAGGTGTACCAGCTCGACTTCGGCGGACGGGTCACGCAAGAATCCGCCAAAAACTTCCAGATCGAATATCACGGGAAGCAGGTGTGTCTCGCATCTATACAAGTAGTCTTTCAAAAAAAACTAAATGCATCAAGAGTTACGTAAGAAAAATAATCGCAATCATTTCCGCTTGAGGCCTATATAAGGAACGGCAGCTGTAAAAAACCATCGAAGAGTATATTTACTTCCATTACAACTGGCGAAAACATTTCTGTTCCCAGGTAATGCAATTTGGACGCATCGACGGCAACGCTTACACCCTGGACTTCCAGTATCCGTTCTCAGCTTTGCAGGCTTTCGCGGTCGCTCTAGCAAATGTGACACAAAGACTTAAATGAGCAATGCCCATTGCTCATAGAAGAAAGTTGCGGTCGTACGGTTTCTACAACCGTAGTGGACTGTAAACTGCACGAGGCGACGTGATTTCATAGGACGCTGTTACAGTTATAGAAAGTGTTATTATTTCATGAAACTTCACAGCACAAGATTCTATTTCCACAACTAAATGCTTTAAACTGAGTGCAACCGTGCCTGTGGTACTATACGCACCTGTTGAACGCTAAACCGAGTGTATTGCGCTAAATTATAATTGTTTAGAAAGTACTGCAGATATGTGTTAGATGTATCGTGATAGCTATCGATGATCGCGACGAATATTGTACTCTAAGTAGTTAATTAATATTAAACCCATCGCTGAATATACTACGCTTTATCTAACTAAACTAATTATCTTAAATATTTCGTGAAATACAAGTTCACTCGTCTACAAATATTTTTTACACAGGCTTAGATAGGTAGCATTGTAAAATAAAAAATTTAATAAGTCTCAATGCCGGGCGGACGAAGCTAAGTAATCGGTAACATTGGGTCCATCAGCAGGAATAAATCATTTTTTAAATATTAAATAACATATGGAATGTAATACAATTACATAGGTACTAAATGTCATGCATGTTATGATCACGCCAGTACAATGATCAGTCGGTAAATGTATTGGGCCTATAGCTATAACAGTAATATTGTAATTATAAATAAAATCATATTAATTGATATTGTTGACAGTTCTGTTCTCCTGTAGTACCTTACTGTATATGAAGTAAAAAAAACAAATGAGTGACTATAACGTGGGGTCTGATTGGCCGCTTTGCAACTACATAAAATGCGTAATTGTTGTTTCGTACACAAATACGGGCGATGCGATCAATGCGCTCTATATATACGGCGTCCGATGCCACTGTAATTGTTGTTCAGTTAACACGTACAAATGTGGCAGCCAAGGCGTTCTTGATATTCGGCGTCCAATGACGCAGTAATTGTTGTTTAATACTTTACTAATGAGCGTCGGGTAGTACCTAGTATTATTTTGCTTTTAAATGTTATCTTATAAGAATGTTCACATATACTATGGTTATTGTTTGTCTCTTATGAAGATTAGTTACCTGTTCATCTGTTTGTAACGTGTTTATTTTTTGCATATTAGGCCTAGTTTGCAGGCTACATTTGGTCTAATATTTTTATAGTTCGCTGTTTAGAATACAATTTAGGATTAAATATACCTTCTATAATACATGTCGTGCATATGTGTGTTAATTAATGCGATGTAATGAATGTTTTTTAATGTTAAAGTTTTGACGAAACATATTTTTAAATTAATGATCCATTCAATCGTTGTTGTACTGTGTGTTTATGTGAATAGAGTTGTTAATATAAATGTAATCATTATTTTATAATGACATACTGTGTTGTTATCTTTGTGACCATGTGGAAATGCTTAATATACTTATAAATTTATGATTTGGAAATAAACTAGTTGGTGTTGTGAAGCGAATAATGATTGCTTGAACTGTATGTACGTATGTCCAATACTCTGTTCAAACCTATAGGATCTTTAATTGATAAATGACATAGCAAGAGAGGTATCTACAGTAGGTACCTACCGTTTTTAATTCACGCTGTATGAAGCAATATGTAGGTCTGTATAATGTTTCTGATATGACTATATAATTTAGCTTAGTCAATAATCGTTCGTAATGAATCTATAGGTGTGAATGGAGTGTAAAATGTGTGAAATTATTTTCTAATAACTTACATATCTGTGGTTAATTAATTAGTTATCATTAGAATGTTTAAGAAACAAAGATATTATCGTTCCTTGCTTTGACACACGTTTCTTTGAGACTGCACTTTTTAAAATATATGTGATGTGGTATTTCTATTCAATGTAATAATATTATTTACTTATAATAAAATATTGATGTTGTGTAGATCAAATTTAGTTACGTTCGCTTAAGTCGTTCTAATCGTTTGCTTATTATTGGTCTTAAATCGATGTTAAAATATGTTCTATGTGTATCCACATGATTTTTCGTGTACGATAATGTTTCATTTGTTTGTTGTAAATACCACTTATAGACAATGTAAATAAAAATATTCTCCAAATAAAAAAAAAACAGTTTTAATATAAAAACATAAGTATTGACAAGCATATGTGTGAATCGGAATATTTTAACTCTTTAAATCGGTCATATCATACCTACTTACCTACCTTTGTTGATGAACTTGATGACAGCTATATCAAGTTACAACAAAATAAATTGTTTTTTATTTACTATTACTATTGCAACAGCAGTGATAGCCTAGTGGATAGTGGATACATACTTCAGCTTCTCAGTACGGGGTCTGGGTTTAAACATTTAGAATAGTATTTATAATCTATTCAAACATGTTTCCCTACATTTTATCGTTAAATATGGATAACTATTAACCCAAGAACATCTCAGTTTTTACGTGACAAGACACAAGCTTTACAGCAATTGAAGCTGCATTTTTTAAATATCTTCCATTTCAAGACGTTAGATTTGAAAAAGAAAGAATAATGTATGACAATTTGCAATTGTCCTTCAACTTTCAACCTAATAGGTGGTGTCTAAAATATAATAACAGATATATTTTTATCTACCTAATTTTGTTTGTAAAACCTATTTTAGTAATTTTTTCGAACACTATTAAGGGCATATATTTAATGTTTATTATAACAGATTGTTAAAACTATAATAGTGAAATATTCGGAATAAGTTAATTAGAACCCTTAAATCCGTAAATTTAGACATTTGTATAAGTATGTTGATTAGGCAAAATTTCACCCTGCATACGACACAAATACAGATGTGACTAGCCTACAAATAGGCGTCAATATTAATTATTATAGAGATTTGGCTTATATGCAATTGAATTGTAGTTTAATAAAATGAATATTATCTCTATGTACTCTACTTGAAACTTAGGTTCTTACCTTCACATGTTATTTAACCAAAATTGAGAAATTAAACAATCAAGTTTCCATTCTTACATAGAATCTTACACAATAATAATATTCACACCAAAAGTAGAGGATGTGATATGTAACTGTGTTGGGAAAATTTGAACCAGTGGAAAGGTTCCGGATTTTAAAAAACTGAAAGAATCCATCAACACCGTCTATTAGGCCTTGAACTCGTTTAATTAGACAATGGAGTTACCCCAATGTCTCTCGTATAAAAATAACTTTAAGACAAAGAAATTCAATACAACTTTTGTAATAAAGAAAATGTTGAGTGTAATTTAATGAAATAGGCATTAAAATAGATTTCCTAGATATTGTTTTTCACCATTCATATTTTGCAAGCATAGCCAAGACTAAATATTGAACTAACAATTCGATGCTTCTCAACGGATCTATGAACTTGTATCAGAAATACCATTCGCAAATCTCAAATTACAACATCATTTTCAAATTCAGATTGGTTTATTCTAGAAGGAGGTTTTCTTCCTAAATCTGCATTATATTGTTTAACATTTGGTAGGACTAAAGTAATGAAAGTTTCGAATATGGAACAAGCTAAACACAGATAAAATATAAAAATCATAGTTATGGTACAGCTTTACACACATGACCATAACCAATCCAAATTTTATTGGGTAATTTTACAGAACAACAATATAATAGTATTTTCTCAAAAATATACACCATAATTTAAACTTTCAACAAGATATAAGTATGAACCGCCGAATACAGATTCAGAATCCGCCTTGTTCATAAATATTTATGACTGTTCAACTGTAAACCATTGCTTCACTTCATAATTGAATTATTAACATTTCAATACACATACAAATAATCCAGACGAAGTGGTAATTTCAAAATGACAAGTTCCATATTAGCAGTACTGGCAGTACATCCTAACATCACTATGCACAGTTTTATAATGTGGCAGTATTTCATGACTTGGACCAGAATTAAAATTTTTGGGACTTTCTTTTACAATGCAATAATATTCATTCGTTTTAAAATGTGGACTATGTCAATATTGCCATCACAATCAATCCACTGTACCATTGACAGTATTAATTGTACTAACAATTGAAATTAACATGAAAAGGTTGCCATTGTGTAAGTTCAATATGTTCAATTACAATCTTATAAAATATCAATGTTTATTTTTTAGCAAACCATTATAAAATTAGCTTATAATTGTAACATTCATACACACAGCCCATAATATTTTTCAATTTCATTTCTCAAGAGGTAACATTGCCATCATTGCTAGTTTCAATCTAAAGATTAACTCACCAACACACATCCCCACTCCTTATGAAAACAACTATGTATTCTAATCACTCTCACTACCACTCTGCCCCGGAACATAGTCTTCGTCATCCTCATCTGATATATCAAGGTCGTCCAAATCTTGAAACAGTGATTCATCCACTTTGACAGCATCACCTAGACCATATTTACATCATTAATGAAGTTTTAAAGAGTTTAGTTTTTAGTTTCTGCCTACCCCATTAGGGACCTGGCGTGACAGGATGTATGTATGTATGAAGTTTTAAAAATTACAGATGTAACCAGTTCTTGCAGACATGGATTAATAGACTATTTCTAGACCCATCTTAGTACACAATTACACTTCCAATGAATAGAGATTGTAGCCTAGATAATAACAAAATAAAAATACGAAATTTAGTGTGAATAAAGTATAAGAACAAATGCAAAAAGTGTAGTACAACTGAACAGACAGTCCTACACTTTTGGATAGTTGCTAATATGTATTTGTGTTTTATTTTATTTGTGATAGTGTTGCCATATGAAACTGCCACGCCTTCTATTTTACCTTTATTTTGCCCTCTGAGTTTAACAAGAATTAATTCATTTAGCTGCTATCAGTCTCTACTAACTCACATTGGAGTAGTATTGTGCCCTGTGCTGACCTATATCTAGTGATGTATGTAAAAAATATTGCACCCAAAATACTACCGGTTTAATATAAATAAACTTGATATTTCAAAAAAATTCTAAACACGAACACAAAATTTTTTAATGGAATTGAGGATTGAAACTCACCATCCTCCAGAAACTTCAAGTCTGATTCATTGAGGGTTGTGTCCCTGAGGAACAGTTCTTTGCCAGTGAGCTTATTTTTATCTTTTGCCTCTTTCTCTCTTTTAGCGGGAATGCCCATATCAATTTCAAATTGCTTTCTCCATGCCAAGAAAGACTCCACTGTAACTCTAGTACCTTCAAATCGTTTCTGAATAAAAATTAATAAGTGCTTAATATTCAACATCTCACCAATCTTATTAAAAGCAACATGTTTAATTTCTTTTTTATCAAAAAACTATCACTTTTAGCAATTGAATATTTTAGTTAAGCCGTTTTTAATATACATACAAACAATTTGTATGATATGACCAGAACAGAGAACATAGTGTATCCGTGTTGGCTGACACATACCTTTTTGGTGGATATGTCTCCTACATGTTTGTCATGTCTATTGGTAATTATTACACAACCCCATAAGTCTTTTCAATGTGCCCCTATATAACACCTCCACATCCCAAATGTATCCATAAACATATTAGTAATACAAGCACTAATTAAGTATTCAATGCCAACTTACTAATTCTGCCTCCTCTTCAGCCTTTTTCTTTACCAACAGCTGTTCCTCTCTCTCTTTTTTTACCGCATCCCATTTGTCATTGAGCCACTCCTGCCCTGATGACACCAGTGTAAACACCATCACCATACCAAGATTCTCCTCTCCCTTGAATTTATGCAAAACATAACTTCATGAGCAATATATCTATTACACTTTTATGAGCTCGGAACCTTTACCCTACTTCGACCATTTAACACTATACAGTTATGATTTACTTAGTTTTATTGTTTTACTGAATACAGTTTAGTTTATTTTATATCACATATAAATTAATGTCGTATTGGACATTACAAAACAAAAAAAACATTACCTGCTCAGTCAAATATGTGAGAAGTTCATTTTTATCGATGACGTCGTCGAAATTCTCTTCATTGTCGATTTCAACGACCGGCAACTCATCGGGATATTTAGGGGTATAAGTAAATACCAAGCGACACGCCAGCCCGTCTCCGTCGTCAAAACGCTCGGACTTTATCGGTATTGAAAATTTTAGAATAGGCTTCCTTTCCAGTACTAAAAAGTTTATCCACTTATTAAAATACTATACAATTACATTTTAAAATAACATTTACATGACTATACCTACTTTGCATATCACCATAATAAATAGAATCTAAGGCTTCAATCTCGCTCGATTGTTCATATTCATAATCCATGCTGCAAATTTTTGATATCTGTACGGTATTATATCCGTTTTAAAGTCGTAGTGTTTATTATTTTTTATACAAGTTAGCATTTACTTACTACGGCAATACATTTTTAGGTTAGATTTTTAGATGACAATTTGACAATGATTGATGTCACTTTATTTACTGACAATTAAAAGTCAACTGTCACAGATATGTCCAAAATTTCAGAGTGGATATACGCACGAAAAGAATACGAATATCAACGAGAATATCTTTTACTTTTTTTTCAAATTACACTGTTTATAATATAAATCTCGTATTAAATGTTATAGTTTTTTCACAAATTATACAGTAAAGACTCCAAAGCCAACATTCCAAAACTGAGTTCATAAAATATAATTTAGGTTATATTCAGTTGTCGTATAAAAATATATATAGCCCCGGCAGCAATCCATAAAGCTATATAATTCATGAATAGTAAATTGTTAGGACGCATGCAATCTTTCCCGCTATTTTTTATGTATTATCGTCATGGTCACGTGACTGACATCCAAGTCATTGAACTAACCAACCAACAGTCAACAGCCAGCGCCATCATCCTAACCAAACCAAAACCAGAGTTTTAGAAATGGCCGACGATAAAGAAGTGGAAAAAACGATTGCAGAGGACTTGGTGGTCACCAAGTATAAGTTAGCGGGACAAATTGTCAATCGTAAGTTTCTTTATATAATACTTCATTTTATAAATTCAAAGTTCTTTGTACAATTCTGTGTAAGTGATGGCCAGTATACGTTGCCTGGACGCGTGTCATCGCCATGCGGACAATGTGGTGCCGCTAACGATGCCAAGTTATTTTAGTTTCCGGGCATATTTATAACCAATCACTTGTTTCACGATCCTTACTTCTTTGTTACAGGTGTTCTAGAGCAAGTGATTGCAAAATGCGTACCCGACGCGTCTGCGCGTGAGATATGTGAATTCGGCGACAAATTGATTCTAGAAGAAACTTCCAAGGTGTTCAAAAAGGAAAAGGACTCTAAAAAAGGCATCGCGTTTTCAACATGTGTCTCCGTTAACAACTGTATATGTCATTTCTCACCCATACCTAGTGAAGCTGATTACATTCTGAAACAGGGAGATCTCGCTAAGATGTAAGTAATAGCGTCGAGGTTATATTTTTATTGGTTTCGTTTAGCAGAGTTTTTTGGCATTAGTGTCACATAGAGCTTCTTGGTCATATGTGAAAACCGATCTAGTCATAATATATGCATAGCATATTTGTATAGTATTTATACATTTGGAAGCTGGCCCGCTGCTTGTTTGATTAAGAATAATTTGAATGAACCTGTATTTGTCATTTGAATTTATGGAGTATTTACGATTTATTATAGCTTGTTATTTTATGTATATGAGAATGTTGCATTAGCATTTTGTTGTAGTGACCTGGGTGCACATATTGATGGTTTCATAGCGGTTGTGGCACACACAGTTGCGGTCGGTGGTGGAGAAATCACTGGGAGAGCTGCCGATGTACTCCTTGCAGCCCATCTGGCCAGTGAAGCCGCCTTGAGGCTGCTGCGGCCGGGAAATGAGGTAAAATGATTTTTTGGTTTATTAATAATGACAAATATAACTCCTAAATAAATCTTTACAAGCTCAAATTGTAAAATAAAATTTATTCAAAGTTCAGAGTTAAATTTCTACCGATGTCGACACATTTACTAACACTTGTCTTTGTATATCCTTTTAGAACTATGCAATAACAGATGTACTTCAAAAGATAAGTTTAGATTATGGGTGTAAAGCGATTGAAGGTATGCTGTCACACCAACTGAAGCAGTTCCGTATTGATGGAGAGAAGAGCATAATACAGAACCCTTCGGAACTGCAGAGGAAAGAACATGAGAAGGCCACATTTGAGACATATGAAGTGTATGCAATGGATGTCCTCATTAGTACTGGGGAAGGTGTGGTATGTATACTTTACTATAGTTTGGTATAATTCTATTAGACATCCCGACACTATTTTAGACATCTAGAGTTCACTTTACTGTGGTAATGCAGATTGGTGAAGTTCATTGTTTTCAAACCTATCTGTTCTAAATTCAAATTTAAATTATCTTGAATAATGCTGACAAAATACAATAACTTGAGTATCAATAACAATATGATAACATAACATATGTAACAATAACAATATATGTTATGTAACACCTCAATCAATTGTTATTTAACATAAATAAAAATTTGTTACACGAATTTGTTAAGTATCAATCCCTATTTTTTGTACTTGTTATATCATTTAGATTCCTTCCCTTTGTACAGTTATCTAGGACAATAATATAACTTTTAATTAGCCCTGACTTCTTTCCAGGCAAGATTCCTCAAACTTGTCTGGCAGTGCTCAGGGTATAAAAAAGAGTGGTATTTTTAACTGGAATAACACTATGTGTTTCAGTGAAAATGTTACTGACAATTTTAAGAATCCAATTAATAGTTAGTAAAATCGCTAATTCGATTTTATACTATTTGCACATTAAATTTCATGTTATCATTGTAGGGTCGTGAAATGGACACCCGGTGTACAATTTATAAGAAAACAGATGAGGTGTACCAGCTCAAGTTGAAAGCATCTAGAATGTTTTACAGTGAGGTAAGTCCCATATATATGTGTCCGCTGCTATCACATTTCTAAATAAATGTCTATGTAACATTGTCTTGGTTACATTGCTGCTAGAATATTGGCACAGATTATTACTACGGCTATTTAAACATGAAATTATTACCAGTGCTATCGTGTATCTTGATTTTGTTTTTGTTTTGACAGGTCCGAAACAAACATGGCTCCATGCCATTCAACCTGCGTAGTTTCGACAAAGAGACAAGTGCAAGACTAGGCATCGTCGAGTGTGTCAATCATAAACTAATTGAACCTTTTACGGTAACCTAACATCTACTTCACGTTTCTTATAAATTGTATAAAATTTTGTTTTGTTATATTTGTAAAACTTTACATTAAAATGTTTCAGGTGCTGTATGAACGTCCAGGTGAATTAGTGGCACAGTTCAAGTTCACAGCGCTGCTGCTGCCTAGTGGTACACATCGTATAACTGGTCTGCCATTCGATAAGAGTCAATGTAAAACTGATCGCACCATCAAGGACCCTGAAGTCAATGTAAGTGTCTCACCATATTTCCTTTAGTTTCCTGTGTGTGAACGAATTTAATGCACTACAATAATAAAATATTGCGATATTGGTTTATGAATTTTTATAATATAAAATCTTGTTCCCTGTTATCTTTCAAAATATTCTCATCAATAGTTTGTTTTGAACAAGCACAGGGTATATTAAAGTAATCTTTTTGAGCTGAATTGTCAACATAACAGTTCAGTTTGAACCCTTACAACAGTTATATCTTTGAAACATCGTTCTTTAAATTGTCTTGTCCCGAAGGTACCATTAAATTGAAAATATATTACAGGCCCTCCTCAACTCATCTGCAAAGTCCAATAAGAAGAAGAAAAAGAAAGCTGGTGCTGAAGAATCGATGGAAGTGGAAACTGCTGCCTAGTATTAAGCACTTCCTATTTATCAAAGGGACTTAAAAACAAAACTGCAACTTTCGGCAAATTCACACTACATGAATCTTGTAATAACACAATGACACGAAAACAACAGGACAACACATTGTGCAAGATTTGGACTTGCGCTTCAACTGACATACACTGTACTGCAATGTACTCTAGACACTCACACAATTTACTGTTATATTGGCAAAGTTGTTTTAAATTTATTGTTAACGTTAAATGTTTATTTACAAAATGTTGCCTTCTTATTTAAATATACTTTGAAGGGCTCACAGTTTCATGTGTGCCCTTCAAATAGTTAATATGCAATAAATAAACACTTGTCACTATATGACAGATGAACATAATCATAATTATATTTGTACATAAGCAACTATAGTGTCCGTTCCGTTGTTGAAAACTTCCAATAATATCATAATAGAAAAATGTTACACGATACGAAAACTACATTTCAATCAAAAGACCATTCCTTGAGTTTTATGTATTGGAAACAGTGATGTGCACAAAATTTGTTCTCACTCATTTAGAATTCCCTATAATGTGCAATCAACTACAAAGGTATGTTGACCAAGTGAACTTAGTGGTTTTAGGTTATTTAGATGCTCAAAAATGGAAATTCTTTAGTTTCAAGTGGTGATATTCAAACAAATGTCATGATTTTGAATAAGAAACAAATTAGAGACCACAAAGTAATACGGTTAGTCCGTTAACAGATTAAATATGAATAAATAATTGCAATATTAAGTACATAAAGCAATTTTATAGTTCATATTTGGATAATATACAGCTATTTATGGAATTAACCTAACGGAGTTGCTTCTTGTGTGACTTTGTGAGAGAGAAATAAATCAATTTGTGCCACAGTTGTGGACTGTTTTGTAACTGTTGTTTTTATTTATGCACTAATATGTTCCATACCCTCTATTGTAGCCAATGAAGATGAAGCCAATGATATATGCCAGCAAGTTGTGAATTGAGATACTTCATGAATACTAACAGAAAATGTCTGTTCTGTTTGTCATGCATATTATACAAAGGTTGTGGCCTAAGACAGAGTAAATGTGACAGTACAAACTAAGAATCATTATTTCATTTCCTAAAATATTTGGTACATAAATAATATCTAGGATAATCCTTACAGCTGTCTGATCCCAAAGTAGGTAGAGCCTGTATTATGGTGACCAAACACCTGATAAAGATTGTACATAATAAATAGAAATAAAATATAACATCTGATACAAGTCAGATGAGAATAACACCTGACTCTTAAAATCTTGTGTGTATACACTCAACTGTGTTGGTATGTGTATGTGCATTAGCCACAGGACAATACTGAATATGATAAAATTTAACCTGCAATATAGCAACACTGTCTATTGTGAGGAACAAGATGGCTGTACCTTAAAAGAAGAATAAATCTCGTTTGTCTCATACAATCGTTTCATTACAAATAGAAACCCCATAGAATGATAGGTTAATCTGATATAAGTTCATTGTTGATAAGTATTTCCCTTGGCTGAAATAAATACATCGTAAAATCTATGTTTTTCGTTATAATGAAATTGTTGTTATAATCACCTTCCAAAACTAATCTTTTGAGATGCCGAAATTTCTAACAAAGATACCCGAGGTCATAAACAGCCGTCTCGTTTTTGTTACAGAGAGCATTTTATCACTCTTGACTGCTCTTTAAAATTGCCTTGTTTATTTACTGTTAACACTTTCTACATTCCCACACCATCTTGGCATATCTTTCTTAATTGTTATCGCACAGTTCATGATCATATCACTTCTGCTGCAGATATGTAATTTTTTGTTTTCAATATTCACAACATATACAACGTATAAACAAGTACAATGAAGTTAAATCGTTAAAATTACTTATGAATAAGTGAAATAATATTGTGATTGACTTTATTAAATACTTTAATAAATAGTTAATATATCTACATTACAGCATTTATTTCACATTGTTTGATCCAGGGCTAGGACTGGGCTCCACTGGTTCAACGGCCGTAGCAATAAATTCATAAGTCTTCACCGCTACATTGCTGGTGTGTGATGGCAGCTCAATTAAAAACCTGAATGTCGCCTTGACTCCACTGTTCCAGTAGTATTTGAATAGATATGTCAAGCGGTCGCTAGATGGTAAAGGTGGTAGCTGTAATTATAAATCGCTAGTATGAATAAGTAAGTATATATATACAATATATTTGGTTTTCTTTATCTCTTAAGCTGACAAAGGTAGACTGGCCACCTGGTGGTAAGTAGTCACCGCCGCCTATGGGCATTGCCTCCACAAGAGGCGTCGGCAACGCGTTGTTAGCCCAGTTTTTTTGTTCATCTAGACGTACCTCATAAGGAACGTGTTTCTTAAAATCCCCGACATATGGAGACACTCCCTTTTCTAATTCTTCGTATAATGCACTAGTCGTAGAGCTATCTTTCCAAACACCTTTATCCACTGTATAGTAAACTGCGGAACCTAGTATAGCTGATTTTACACCGAATCTGTAAACATAATTTAGAATTACCTATGAAGTTGTAACTCAAAATTATAAACACTTAACTAGATATAATATTAAAGTACAAGGTACTTTAGCATATTCGTAGCGAAACAAGTTCATAAAAATATTGGAATTTGTAATATAAATTATGTAATTTTAGTCGATAGTCGTATTGATGCCACTATGTCGTAATTTGCTGTCAAATTCAAACAATAAGCAATATGTCAATGTCAAATCGTAAACACAACGATTATAGATATAATATTATAATTATAATATAAACTTATAAAGTACATATACATAGCTACTACCTAACTTATACTTTATTGAATTTAAAATGATGATTATAATAATATTAATAATTAATATTAGTGAATCGGGATTAAGCACATTTTCATGCAAACCTTAGTAAAATAATTACTGGGTCTGTTAAAATTATAAAGTATCGGAATTTAAAAGCGTTTTAAGTAGATTATTTGAATTTTAACTAAAAATAATAGTATAGAGAGATATAATATAAGATATTGCCGTATACCACAATTTTGCCATATTGATTTCACTATCATATTGTATCATTGTTTACTGTTTAGATTTAACCAGACATCCCATGGACACGGCCACACTTCGTATTGATTATGTTTTTATGTGGCTAAGCACTATACTATGTCAATATGTCATTGTGAAATATCGACCCGTCTGGTTTATTGTTGTCTTTACCCGAAATTTGTTATCGAATTTTAAGTCGGAACTGCTGGAGTCCCCTTATAGTTTCTAATTTTCTATTTATTTAACTTACTGTTCATGATTTTCAGTAAATTATTATTATAACAATAGACCCCGTTATAGATATACGCTATGGAGATACTATAAGTGTAATATACGGCGATACTTCGCAACATTACCTGTGCAAAACGAATCCGCAGTTGGATACTTGATTTTAAGTCAAGTAATTCTAGTAATTTACGTACAGTTATAGTCTTTAACTATTTGTGAAATCATGGAGGAAGCCGAAAATTTTCTTAAAAATATCACTCAATGCTTGTTACCCAAACTTGCCAAAAATTACGATGAATGTGAGACACATGCAGAGTACGATATTCGCAATAATAATTTGGAGGAAAACGTAAAAGTTCTTGTTGAAGGATTGAAGAAACTTGACATAAAAAAGTCTCCCGAAGATAATACAGCAGGCGCCGTTAAGGCAGACAGGACAGCTATTCTGTCATCGTTATTCATTTTATATAAAGAACTGCTTTGCGACTGTCCGTGGAACTCGGATAAAAGTAAGGACTGTGCCAAGAAATTGAATGACGCTTTCGAAAAGAAGTGTGAAATAAAACTGGAAAATGTAATGAAGAAAAATGACTTGTGTGAGAATCAAGCGGTGTTTGATAACATTTTAGATGAACTAGGCAAGAAGTTGACATCAGACGATTTCAAAAAGTATCCAGGACAAATTGAAGTCTATTGTGATCTAATACAGAACTATAAGGTAAGATAAATTAAAATCTTACATTTAACATCGCCTCGATTAAATACACAAATCAGTAGTGTTTTGTTTCTTGGATTAGGCCACCAGAGTTCGTTGCCATTTAACTCAAATCCGGAATTATGTCGGCTGGCTTAAATCAGTGATCTAATGAAAATTTACTACTAGCCTTGTAATTCGAGAGCCAATTAACTTGAACGCTGTTCAATATTACAGGTCCTTTAAAAAAATACAATCATAGCCCACATCCTCCTATTGTAAGTGAAAAGTAATAAATGATAATTTTTCATAATTTGCAGGAGTTTGAAGTAACTGTACAACCCATGAAGATATTACCAGTGAGTTTAATTCTCATAGATGACCATATTGAACCTAATAAAATCAAGGGGCTGCAGTGTTGTCAAGGTTTAGTGGACAATATGGTATGTGTATTGTTTTTATGACATGATTTGTAAATTCACAGTAATAAATTGGAGTTCTGATAGGCATTTACTAATTTTGCAAAGCTTTCATGGAATATCATTGATATATTTTATTAATGTCCCTGAAAATTATAATAAGGGACAACTCTTTTTGTTTTTACTATTCAATACTATTCGCTCGCAAATATAGATATCAGCACACAATTATTTTTTTTCCTTCTCTTCCAGACTGCTAATGACTTCGAGAATGGAAACTACTATGACGTTGTATACTTGAGCGTTAAAAATGCCCTTAATCATAAGGATATAAAAATTACTGAGTTAAGCCAAGCGTGCATTTTGCAGTTGTGCAAATTTTTTCCTTCCGATGTTAAGGTATTTAATGGTTATTTACAGCATTATAACTTTGTCTTATTCAAGTTGTACTGCTTAGTGTTCTTTCTTAATTAAAAAATAATAATAGGGGTTTTAACCTGTGTATTGTTTCTTCGCAACATCTCACTTTAAATAGAAATTGAAAGTTTATTATAGAAAGTACTTCTACGTTTAGTACTAAAGCCATTGCTTAGTTGCCGGATAAAAAGGACGTAGAAAGGAAATAGAAAGAATCACTATTTATACTAAACAAAATCATTGTCAAACAGTCCTTTAGCGTTTTCATTTAAATTACTCTCTAAAATTTTCTTTGTCTGCCAAGAAAGACTCATCAGCCTTGCTTAAGGAGAATGATCCGGATAAAAAAAGAACTGCCAAAAATATTTCAAGTCATATCTACCATTTTATGATCATGATTTTCTTGTTTTTTTTTTATTCTTTTAAATTACTGTTTTGTTATCTGTTACAGGATGACAAACTTGATGAAATGTACACTGATGCATTAGAACAATTGAACCTTGAATCCAATTTGTACAGGAAGGCTGCTATTTTCAAATATATGAAAAACATAATGGCAATGCTTCAAATCAAATGTGTTGGGAAAAGTCTTTTCAAAACAGTCATATGTGATAGCATTGAAAGCTGTTTGACTGATTCTGTATCTGAAATTCTTTTGATTCCTGCATTACAGGTGATATTTTGTTTGCTGTTTTTTTTCTGGTAAACACAAAAAATTATGTATGTTATAGGAGTCTAAACTTTAGTAAAGTAAAGACCATCCCCTACTATGCTAAACCATTACAGTTAGGCATTATTTATTTTTTAGTAACGTTGTGGTATGTATGAATGTAAGTAGTAATACTGATCTGAAATGTCCTAAAATGTCAGTATAATTAATGAAATTTTATCTGTCAAAGCTATATACTAATATAGAATGAAATATCCTTATCAAAATTAATCATAAAATGAAATCAATTGTGAAATATTTTCTCCTATTTGCAGTGCCTGGAAGAGTGGATAAAATATTGCTGGCCTGTATGGAAACTTCCAGTAGACTTCAAGGTTTTATGTGTTCTATTAAAATATTATAGTAAGTGCAACACGGGTGAAGGGGGTTTGTTTGTTCAGCGGCTTATCATTACACTTGTTGCCCTCTGCACACAAGACGAACAAAGAGAGTTCATAGCTGAACTTGCAGACTATGATGATGATGATGATGAAGATGATGATGATGACGATGACGACGACGACTATGAGGGAAGTTCCGTCAGTACAGATGATCCAGACCAAGAGCAGCCAGAAGATCTAACAGCGGACACAACAGTTCATATCATAGAAGGTTTATCGGAATATGTAACTGAAGACGAAGATAGTGATTAAAATTTTGTTTAACTATAAGTAGAGGATGTATGTCTCATAATAACCTATCTTGTCAGTAGATGAATATGTACTTTAGTCCTAAATGTATAGTAGGTGTGTAGTTGTTTTAATGGATAAAACGGATCTTTTTTAAATTGCATTTATTGCCAAAACCTTTACATGTAATAAATATATATAAAAAAGTTATTACACCTTGATATTCAATAAATATATAAACGAAAATATCCTATTACATTTTTTTATTAATCCTTGAACCATAAACAAAATAATCATATTTTAGTTTATAAATTCATGACTTTCTATATAACATTATATTATTATGCAATGTGATTAGAAATCGAATGTTTCTTCGTTAAACTGAGGTGGCAAGTTGGTCATGATGTCCTTCACTTGTTCTAACTTCTGCCGAGCGGCGGTTCGGCGCCACAGCACTGGACACTCCGCATTCTCACAGTCAAGGTACTGAGAGTGACCGCAACATGACTCGCAAATCTGGAATAAGATTAGTTCAAGCGTGAGATTATGTTAAGTTATTTAATATCTCACTGGATGTACTGATATATATTTGTAGGTCCTTTTAGAGGTAATAGTGCAACGGAGTTCGTAGCAGTCAATACCCGGCAGCAGTAGTGCAGATGCGTGTGGAGGCGTGCAGCGCGCGCGGCGAGCGCGGCGGCGGCGGCGCGCGGGCTGTCGGCGCACGCGCCGCACAGCGCCCGGGCGCCG